>CM051031.1:452500-467500 GCA_027627225.1 Congeria kusceri
TTTATTGATGTACACATTGAGATATCCTTCAAATTGTGACTTTATTCGGGAGATTCGTAAAGAAATAAGTAAGTTTTATGCAAAGGCAGGTTAGATACTAGAATCCAGTAACAATCTTGCTGACTTAGTCTGAAATCTTACATAGCCTCGCTTTAAATATTTATAACTCCGGAACTTTTAAAGGTAAAATAATAATATTTGTTTTATGGTGTACAACTTCAAATTGTCTTCAAAATACAACTTTATTCAGAAAAATCCGTCCAGAAATGACAAAGTATTAGGCGAAGGCTGGGTATATACTTTTCAATAAAAATCTTGCTGCCTCGGTCTGAAATCTTACAAAGCCTCGCTCTGAATATTTCTTGAACTGTTTAAGATAAAATTCACAGTGTTTATTTCATGTTGTTCAGTTTTAAATTTCCTTCAAAACAGGAATTTAGTCAGCAAAATCTGTCCAGAAATAAAAAAGTTTTCGGCAAAGGCAGGTTAGATACTTTTCAATAAAAAATCTTGCTGCCTTAGTCTGAAATCTCACATAGCCTCGCTTTAAATATGAATAACTCCGGAGTTATTAAAGGTAAAATAACAATATTTATTTCTTGGTGTACAATTTCAAATTGCCTTCAAAATAAGACTTTATTCAGAAAAATCCGTCCAGAAATGGCTTGTGTACATGTTTATAATCTCTGTTTGTTAATAGATCTCTGTTCGGGGCTCGAAATTCAATTTTTGATCAAAAGATCGAATATGTCCCGCCAGGGTACCGGCAGCGTCCCGCCAGCGTCTCGACAAAGTCCCGACAGAGTCCCGGCAGCGTCCCTAGTCTCCCGAATGCGATCCGACAGTGTCTCGACAGCGTCCCCATTGCATCCCGACATTCTCGGCGTTTTTTTTTTATTTGTATCGTCGCGCTGTCGGGACGCTGTAACAGCCATACTCGGGAAGCATTCGTGGTGGACCGATCAAAGTCCTGTTCATGAATGACACACACACACAAACACGCACAAGACACACGCTAAACACCAGACGTGATATATGTATATGTAATGTTTAAGCTATATCATTCCCGTTCCACCGAATATTGTTCCGACAGCGTTCCGACACCGTCCCGAATGTGATCCGATACTGCCGAATCTATCCCGACAGAGTCCCGACTATACAAATTCGACTGAGTCTCCCGAATGTTAAGGGTCAACCTGAACTGTCGGGAGTGCTTGGTCGATAACGCCGAACGTGTCCCGATAATTACCGATTCTCAGGACAGCGCCCGAAATCGTCTAGACAGCTCCTGACAGTTCCGACAGAGTCCCGATATTCCCGACTTTGTTATTATTTGTATCGTGACGCTGTCGGGAGCCATAATCGGGAATGTGTGACTGAGGCTTTACAAAGATTTGCATACTGAAATGGATTGCAATGATCAATTTCGTCCGAGAACACGCATCGCCGAATTGTTTGCAGACGCCATTTTGGAGTTGTGTATTGAAATTTACATGTTCAAGATCGTGTCAATATTGACTATAACGTGTTTAATTTTTGGTAAACAAGTGTTTGAGGAACAAAAAAAACTGTTCATGTGTAGTGACTTTTAGTGCATTGATTTGGAATGTATTGACATAGATCTAATTGTGTATGGGTGATTTATTGTTCCATTGATGACGTCATACCACTACCAAAGTGCGGGTTTATGTGAATATTTAAAGAATAACGATTTTGTGATTTATGACGATTAAAAATAATAAACTGTACACGGTCTTGGTATCAAATTGTTTGTTTTGTTAAAACTGTTTACTTAAAACTTTAAAACGGATTTCGAGTAATATGACGTACCTCCAAACATTGACTGATATAAACGCTACTGACCTGAAATAAAAAAAAATATAGCAGGCACCTATGTATCAAGCCGATATCAGCATAGCGCTATGATTAAAATGGCGGATACGTGACATAAAAAAAACACTGGCACAATTTATTTTTCTTACGTTTGTTTTTCTTGTTCAATAAAACTTCAGAATCTCTGCCATATAACCGTTTGTGAAACAAGTAAGATAATTTAAATGGTACAAGTACTTATCCACAAATACTTAGAATATTTGTTGTGGTTATGGCTGGCCGTTACATTAAGTAACTCATACAAGGAAAATAATGTCAATCTGAAAGTTATGCTTCACATGTCCATGTACAATGTATAATATTTCAGTTCTAACTACTGCGTTGTCTGTCAATAGCTATTACACATTTACAGTTAGTTTCATTCCCACATTCGACAATTAATGCCCCCAAAACTTTCAACAATATCCAATTATTTTCATTTCTGGAAAATGCCATACGGTACAATTATTACTATAATGTGGCGCATTTAACATCTTTCGTGAAATTCATTTGTTCATAATCACACTGTCCTCGATAACACAACGTATACTATTTGACAAGGAAGAAAACTTTGCCTTCTCTTTTGTGATGATATTTCAACTAGATAATGTGTTTCGTCGATTTAATAAGTTAAAACAAGTTCGTGTGGTAAAATATTTTAATATAAACTGCGTTTCTTATATTTTTTATACAAAATGCAAAATTGCTCTTGCATCCAAAAAAAGAAACAGTCTTTGATTTAGCGTTGTTTATCAGCTAATAAACAACAATTTAAGGTTCTCATGCGTAGGAATTAAACCACGAGGGCGTTAGCACAAATACTCGCATCGGAACGACAAATCGTTGTTTATCTCCCGATAAAAACGCTAAATCAAAGATTATTTAAATTCTAACATGGTCTGACAAATAAATGTTTGCAATTACAATCGAACTTCGTTTTACTATGCGCCGCCCATCTTCCCGCGCGAACGTTCAAACGCGCGTCACCGCTGTTACAAGTGACGTTATACATTAATACAAATTCATAATGTAGCCAATTACATTGATAAAAACTGGACGAATGACGTCAGAATCGGAGCTACTTTTTTTGCGTTGTTTGTGGGTGGTTTTACAACAGTAATTTTGTTCTTTGTCTATAACGACATCAGAACGACTAAATAGTTGTTGTCGTTCTGATGCGTGGCTATTAAACATAAATCAGAACTCTAAATCGTTGTTTATTGTCCGATAAACAACGATAATGCAACTTATTTTGATTCTAATATGATTTGACTTTTTTTTGGCAACTGTAAGGAGAACTACATTTTACCATGCGCCTCTCAGAATTGGGACTACTTTTTGCATTGTTTATTGGGTATTTAACAACGATAATTTTGTTCTTTGTCTATAGAAAAATTAGCGAGTATCATGTTAGAATTGTTGCTTCCTTTTGTTAATAATAACAGTTTCCTAAATCAATTTATGGAATATTTCGTTTCCCATTCCATGTAAGTAAACTTTAAGGCCATCTGTACGGAAAGCCCTCTGTTAGAAGTCGAAAAGTCGCGAAGTGTGGCGCGTCGTGAGAAACCCGGTCTTAATGCATGTGCGTGAAGTGTCGTCCCGGATTAGCCTGTGCAGTCCGCACAGGCTAATCCTGGACGGCACTTTCCGCTTGTATGGTATTTCTGTTTCAAGGAAGTCTCTTCTAAATATAAATCCACTTTAGGCGGAAAGTGCCGTCCGGGACGACACTTTACGCACATGCATTAAGAATGGTTTTCTCACGACGCCACATTTGTAATTGGCAATTTATGGAAATTACTGCTAATATTTACCGAGGTCCGCTCCTTGCTCCAATATTTGCACGCTTGATGGCAGATGTTTATTTGTCGTGCACGTAGCCTCGATGCTTTGTTCCACAAATTACGTAATCCATTACTGCCTTACCACCCGCATAACCCACGCGGGAATTATTTTTATAATGGCAGATTTCCTTTGCGTGAGTAATTACATTTAGACATATAGGCTCCAATGTATTACAGTCCACAAAGCAGTAACAATATCTTTTTATTTTTTGAATAATGTTATAAAAACACGTTATCCATGTATACATGTAAAATATCATCCAAATATAAATTATATGCATTAAATCTTCTTTTAACCGGTTAAGGACTAAATTTATACATTTATGATTACGGTAGAATACTAGTAACCCATTAACACAAAAAAACTAGACCACTTTCCCCGACACTAGATTGAGGAATAATTACGTGCGATAAAATAACGGCGTCTTCATTTAATGCACAAGATTTTCGCAAATCTAAATGACGTGAATCAACGAAATACGGACCATCAATAAGACACTGATTGCGTGTTACTTTAGTGACGCACCATCAATTAGACGCTGATTGCGTGTTACTTTAGTGACGCACCATCAATTAGACACTGATTGCGTGTTACTTTAGTGACGCAACATCAATTAGACACTGATTGTGTGTTACTTTAGTGACGCACCATCAATTAGACACTGATTGCGTGTTACTTTAGTGACGCACCATCAATTAGACACTGATTGTGTGTTACTTTAGTGACGCACCATCAATTAGACACTGATTGCGTGTTACTTTAGTGCTTATCCTCCAGTCATTGGAAAACCTTGACACAAGCATGGTTTAGGTTGTCTCAACTGGATCGAAATATACAATGGCAGCATAGTTGTTCACTTCCCCTTCATCGAATGCTCATATTTTTGTACCTAAATATAAAAAAAGTGAAATTCCAGCTGCAACAGCAGGAGAGCACTTCAATTAGCAGCCCGATGTCCTGTATTTATGTCAAGTGATTAGCAGCCCGAGGTCCTGTATTTATGTCAAGTGATTAGCAGCCCGAGGTCCTGTATTTATGTCAAGTGATTAGCAGCCCGATGTCCTGTATTTATGTCAAGTGATTAGCAGCCCCCGAGGTCCTGTATTTATGTCAAGTGATTAGCAGCCCGAGGTCCTGTATTTATGTCAAGTGACCAATTGCCAAAAACAACACAGCATGTCACAAAACACATAACAAACACATAACAAGCACATAACAAACACATAACAAGCACATAACAAACACATAACAAACACATAACAAACACATAACAAACACATAACAAACACACACAAACGTATGAATAAACTGGGGTCACCGCCTTGGAACGGTCAATGCAAAGCATTGGGGGTTTAAACTGGTTTACGGGCGCCCGAACCTCACACTTGGCCCAGAAAAGTCAGGGACTGTCCCGGAAAACGTAAAACATTAACGTATTATTTTTACGACGGTCGTTGGCAATGCCTCGCCACACGTATGGTAGTTTAGTTAGTCTCAGTGGAATCTCAATGCACATGGATGATTGGCAGCATAAATATTCACCTCTTCATCGTGGAATGCACATGGATGATTGGCAGCATAAATGTTCACCTCTTCATCGTGGAATGCACATGGATGATTGGCAGCATAAATGTTCACCTCTTCATCGTGGAATGCACATGGATGATTGGCAGCATAAATGTTCACCTCTTCATCGTGGAATGCACATGGATGATTGGCAGCATAAATGTTCACCTCTTCATCGTGGAATGCGCATAGTTCAGTTAGGAACTGTCCCGTGTAACTTTAAACGTTAAACTACATATGTGGAATAGTCAAGCGTTCATAATCAAGTACAGTCGCCTTCTGTTGCGTAAACTGGTATCCTGAGAAAATCCCCCCGGACATAATCCCTCCCGCTCCAGTTTGCAAACCTGGACAAAATCCCTCCCGTTTGTTTTACAATATTTGAAAACCGTGTTTGTGCTATTATACCAAAATAACAGTTGCAAATATAAATATTAATGTCATATTCGGCATCACATTAAAGAACAATCGTACAGATTTTTTACGTCTGCTGATTGTTTTCATTAATTGAAGAAGATATTTAATATAAACATATTAAATGATTAGAAATATGTGTGTTTTTGGTGGGGGATTTTGTCCGGGATGTGAAATTATCGACAGGGATTATGACTGTGTATGACACATGAGCAGGAGGGATTTTGTCCGGGAGGAATGTGTCCGTGTATGCAAAAATCGCAGGAGGGATTTTGTCCGTGTATGAGGGAATTTGTCCGGGAGGAATATGTCCGTGTATGCCAAAATCGCAGGAGGGATTTTGTCCTGGAGGAATATGTCCGTGTATGCAAAAATGAGCAGGAGGGAATTTGTCCGGGAGGAATATGTCCGTGTATGCAAAAATGAGCAGGAGGGATTTTGTCCGGGTGGAATATGTCCGTGTATGCAAACATGAGCAGGGGGGGATTTGTCCGGCAGGAATGTGTCCGTGTATGCAAACATCGCAGGAGGGATTTTGTCCGGGAGGAATATGTCCGTGTATGCAAAAATGAGCAGGAGGGATTTTGTCCGGGAGGAATATGTCCGTGTATGCAAAAATGAGCAGGAGGGATTTTGTCCGGGAGGAATATGTCCGTGTATGCAAAAATGAGCAGGAGGGATTTTGTCCGGGAGGAATATGTCCGTGTATTCAAAAATGAGCAGGAGGGATTTTGTCCGGAAAGAACATGTCCTTGAATGCAAAAATGAGCAGGAGGGATTTTGTCCGGGAGGAAATGTCCGTGTATGCAACAATGAGCAGGATGGATTTTGTCCGGCGAGGTTATGTCCGTGTATGCAAAAATGAGCAGGAGGGATTTTGTCCGGGGGGATTATTTCCGTGTATGCAAAAATTAGCAGAATGGATTTTGTTCAGGGGGATTATTTCAATGTATGCAAAAATGGGTACGAGGGACTATGTCATTAAAAAGGGTCCAATGCGGTAATTTCTTTTCCAAAATGAAAACTATATGAGGCGCGTCGTTGGAAAACCGGTCTTAATGCATGTGCGTAAAGTATCGTCCCAGATTAGCCTGTGCAATTTGCACAGGCTAATCCAGGACGGCACTTTCCGCTACAGTGGATTTATGTTTAGAAGAGACTCCATTGAAACAGAAAATACTATAAGAGCGGAAAGTGCCATCCTGGATAAGCCTGTGCGGACTGCACAGGCTAATCCGGGACAACACTTAACGCACATGCATTAAGTCCGGTTTTCCCACGACACTCCTCATAAAATAGGACGAGAGTTTTCGCATTCTGAAATAAAAATAAGTTTATATTATGGGTTGTGTTTGCTTGACCCTTTTCATGTTTACATTTTGATGTCAGCATTGTATTTTGTATCTTCATAATTTACACACGCTATCTTACAAAGCAGAACAGCGCAGTTGGTTAAAACGCTGTCTTTTGTCATTTCCGCGTATGTCCCTTAAGTCGTGTTTTTTTTGTTCAAACATTTTTTAGTTTGTCTTAGTATAGCGCATTTCTATCATCTAATATCATTTATTGTACAATAGGAAACCAATTTTTCGTTTGCATAGCCGCTTTAATGTTTGCGCATTTTCTCACATGCGCTCTCTAATGAACAACCAATGACCAAAAACGGCGTTAAAAACGATTATGCCTGTATTTTACTTGCTTTGTAACACGTGAGGTAGTTCTACATTCTGGATAAATCCATATCGATTATTATTTCAAAATAGCTTTGCGAAACAGGCTATTGCAGGACCATATCATGCAGTATTATGCAGGACCTTATCATGCAGTATTGCAGGACCTTATCATGCAGTATTGTAGGACCATCATGCAGTATTATTGCAGGACCTTATCATGCAGTATTGCAGGACCTTATCATGCAGTATTATGATACTGAAACAGGCTCTTGCAGGACCTTATCATGCAGTATTGCAGGACCTTATCATGCAGTATTGCAGGACCATCATGCAGTATTGCAGGACCATCATGCAGTATTACAGGACCTTATCATGCAGTATTGCAGAACCGTATCATGCAGTATTATTGCAGGACCTTATCATGCAGTATTATTGCAGGACCTTATCATGCAGTATTATGATACTGAAACAGGCTATTGCAGGACCTTATCATGCAGTATTATTGCAGGACCTTATCATGCAGTATTATTGCAGGACCTTATCATGCAGTATTATGATGCTAAAACAGGCTATTGCAGGACCTTATCATGCAGTATTATTGCAGGACCATATCATGCAGTATTATTATACTGAAGCGGGCTATTGCAGGACCTTATCATGCAGTATTATTGCAGGACCATATCATGCAGTATTATGATATTGAAACAGGCTATTGCATGACCTTATCATGCAGTATTATTGCAGGACCTTATCATGCAGTATTATTGCAGGACCTTATGATGCAGCATTATGATGCTGAAACAGGCTATTGCAGGACCTTATCGTGCAGTATTATTGCAGGACCTTATCATGCAGTATTATTGCAGGACCTTATCATGCAGTATTATGATACTGAAACAAAGTTACATTTCACCTCCCCTCCTAGATTTTTTTGGAGATGTAATCGGAAACCAACCATTTCTTTTTTGGCCTAATAATGATGAGAGGTTAATGGATCAGTACAGTTCAGGTTTGTTACACATATTTTCTCCAAACAGTGTTGTCTTTTTGCGTCTAACCAAAGTGCTGCTTTGAATTGATCTAAAGATGTATTTGAAACACCATTAGTTTCGACCGGGCCATTGTTCTTCTAAAATCTACATTAAATGAAATGTAACTCTTAACCAAATATTGCTCCCGAATTCCGCCGACAGTGGCGTATCTGGGCCCAAATTGAGAATACGCACAATTAAAATTGCAAATTTAGGTGGAGAAAATTGACTTGTTCTCTTAAAGTCATAAACATTTACAACATGTATTAACATATTAACAAAGGTTTGTAGCACAAAGTGTTTCTACATAAAATTTACACAAAGGCTATCAGTCGCCTCGGACAGCGCATTTATCGTACACGGCCCTTTTTAGGTCTCAGTTTTAATGTATTTTTCAAGATTTAAGAACTATTCAATTCCACGTAAGCGTTACCATTTATATGCACGGGCGTATTGGAGTATGCCTAGTTATGACCCTGGCCGAGGAATGTTTTCATTAATGTTGTTGAGGTTGTCCATTGGTACATAGCAGCCTTGTTAGGCTAATCACATTTGATTCTATGTTTGGCGTCCTCGGGTTGATATGTTTTTGGATGCCTGAACAAACAAAACAAAAAAAAATTGACAATGTGAAAATTCGGAATGCGTATACAAATTTGGAAAAACAGAAACAAATGACTTAGGTTTTTTACCAATATTTGTAAAAATATTGTGCAAGCAGTCAATTAACACAGTTAAAATACTGTGTAAAAGTAGGTTCCCAATATGAATTTGATATATGAGAGTTTTGCAAGTAAACATTTGCTTTAGCTTGGATCACTGCCATGAATAACTTATGACAGAAAAATGTTTTTGTTTTTTAAATCAACTCATTGTTTGCTTTTTCCTGCCTGGTTGGTAGGTTTCGAAAAATCATTGGGACGCTAAACATAAAATCAAATTTGTATGGCCTTATCTAGCAAGTAAATGGTTTCACAAAATTAATTCACACACAAGGCTTAATTCAAATCGTCAGATTTCGAGTGGTGTACTGTGATCGGACATCAGGAATCGGCAAATTAATTTCTCAGGTAGAATGTATTAGGATGTAGGCTATTTTCTTTTAAAGGACTTGTTAATAGATTTTTGTATTTTGTGAAGTATGCAATTAAACGTCTTAACTTGACAAATTAAAGCAGCAGTCCAGAAATATGTTTAAAAAAATAAAACACTTTGCAGAAATCGTTTCTAATGGGTATCTACCGAACAAAAAAACACAAAACCGCATTGAAATCGGTGCAATAATAAAGTTTTGGTAACATTGTATCGTCTATTTTCTGTATGCGATAATTGGTAATGCCTCCGGATTAACCCACATGTACGTTATTGCATATTCAGTTCGCACCAACATTGACAATATAAAACGACTTTCGTAAATAAGAGACAAGAGACAGTTTTCAGACGAATGAACACGATTAACGTTCTTAAGAAATGTTTCCAAAATAAGATATATTGAATAAGATTCTATGGACAGCGGCACAAAAGCATCTGAACTAAGGGGTTCAAGTGCTCTAACAAGAAACAAAAAACATAAAAAAGAAAAGAAAACATGTTCCTCCCACCGGGGTTCGAACATTTGACCTTCGGATCAAAAGTCTAACGCGCTAACCTCTTGGCCATTCCGATTAATATAAATCATGTATTGCTTTATTTTATGAAAGTGATTCAGGTGGTTTCGACATTTTCAACCAAAACATCAGAAACACTCCAAATTATTCTATTGTTTCGCGTGACAACTTATTCAACTGATGTTTACTAAAAAACAAAACGGTATTTACATTGTATTTCTATTTTCGTAGTGTTTTTTCGCTCCTTTATATACACTATTCTTGATTTTTGGAATATGTGACAAAACGTTTGAAAATTTGTCAATTCGTCAATCTGTAAACAGGTCCCTTCGACAATTTATATTGCTATAAAAAGGAATTTATTGAATCCGAAAATGACAATGCTCATAATGGATACAGTAGAAGGTATTAACGAGAACTGTGGACAATGAAATCATTGGCAGCTGAACTTTGCTCATCGGTCGGCACCCGTCGAAGTTTAAGGAATACTTAAAAGTTAACGGCGACCGGGCGATTTCATTCGGGGTCAGGTTCGAAAAACACATAGGCCGGGCACCGTCCGATCGCTGGACGGCATTTTCTGGGATCGGGCGGTGGTGTACAATTTTTCTACTTTAAAAATATCGTCCGATTTCAAAGGCGACCGTTCGGGCAACTTTCTGTTGCTGGTAGGCGCCCGGAAAGGCACCGGCCGATGCACAGTTATCGCCAGGGTTCGGGCGGTGCTTAACCGTTCTTTAAAATCGGACGGCGCCCGTTCTATTTGTGACCTAGGCACTAGCTAGCTTAATAAGAAAGTGTACCAATAACGATAATTTAAGAAATAACTTCAGATAATTTTTATTAAATGCAATTCTAAGTTATATTTAACCACATAGACACACCGACAGCATCACGTCATGAACTTAATTTTTATCTTTAAATACAGAAACATGTCTGTGGTCAATTCAAAATAAATACGATGCTCGTATGCACGGAACTATTTACTATGTGTCCTGGTGCCAGGTGTAAAAATATCAATAAATAAAAAATTATGAATAATAAACAATTTATCTCGTAATTACGACATAGCATCTCGTAGTTACGACTTAGCATCTCGTAATTACGACTTTGTTTACATCTCGTAATTACGACTTTTTTGTATCTTGTAATTACGACTTTTTTTATAATAATTACCTGATAAAAGTCGTAATTATAAGAAAAAAACGTAAATACGAGTTAGTACGAGATAAATAGTCGTTGTTACGAGATACTAAGTCGTCATTACGAGATAAGTTTTTTAATTTTGAGTATTTTGTATTGATTTATATTTTTACACCTGGCACCAGGACGCTTCTGTAATTTACTCTAACGTCGTTATGTCCATAACTATATTATTTGTTGTTACTGAATTGTTGATCAATACCCTGCCCTGCCCAAGTGGGGCCTTCTGATGTGCATTCCATGATTAAATGCAATTTGTTAGTAGACATTTAAGTTATCTCTAACATATTAAAAGCTCTCTCATGGAATGGGGATAGTTATAAGCGTATGGAGGGGAGCAGTTTTCATTACATATTATACTGCCATTGATGTCATTGTAATACGTGTTATAATCACAGCATGAAATTAAATCTGTAATTTAGATGCTTGTTTAGTCTCTTCGAGTTTTGTTTGTGTATACCATTTTGTTTCATTGACAACATCTGCTTGCCACGATCCTCTCGCGGGAATGTAAATTTTCAATAAGCATAACAATACTTTGATCAATCCAAATACGAAACGTTATTCTATTAATAGCTGAATGAAACGAGAGAGGATCACGTGATTAATTTGTTTTCTCTGTCTCTGACATATGCTGCATAAATTATCATGTGCGTGATACCTCGAATTATTGATTATATTGTATACAGTGCTTACCAAAGTGAACATTCACGCAAATTGTTATTCATTAAAAAAACATTTTATAAAATAAACGATCAAATACGAATATGTATGTATACACAATGAAATATTTATGGAATATTGTAATGTGATTGCAAACTATTTTTACATTTACAGGGACCTGTTCGCAGATTGGTAAATTGACATTTTTTCAAAAAAATTGTCATAGATCCCCAGTATAAAAAGACATTATATATAAACACGCGAAATTACACTGCTGACAAAGAAATATATTGGAAAAATAGTGTCGTTTATGAACTATCATCATTTAAAATTGATACAATAAATGCTTCACATGACTGTTGTTCGTGGTACCTCTGTACTGCTTGACACCATACACTGTCACTTGTGCAATACTGATTTAATGCATCATTAAAATCATCATGCTATATCTAGAAGTTGGCTGCTAATAAGAGTTGTCTCCTGCTGTCGCAACTGGAGTTTCGCTTTGTTTATAATTAAATACTACATGCAGTGAGGTATTGGCAAGAAGAACCATTGGTGGAAACCTTAGTCAGTATGGTCGCTAAAACAACAATACAGGGTACTATCAACCGTAATTAAATGAAGTAACGGCATTCTATGGTATCTTAAATACATGCATTTCATTGTTTGATTGAATGTGTGTTGATTTAATAGTTTTTGGGGGAATAATATTTAGAATGGTGTTCAAAGTCAAAGGTCCTGCTTTGGATCTATCCAGACTGATCCTTGTCTCACGTACAGCCAGATCTATCCAGACTGATCCTTGTCTCAAGTACATCTATCCAGACTGATCCTTGTCTCACGTACAGCCAGATCTATCCAGACTGATCCTTGTCTCACGTACAGCCAGATCTATCCAGACTGATCCTTGTCTCACGTACAGCCAGATCTATCCAGACTGATCCTTGTCTCACGTACAGCCAGATCTATCCAGACTGATCCTTGTCTCACGTACAGCCAGATCTTAAAATTGATTTATAAATTACCTTGTCATTCACACATGTCTTTTTAATTGTTGTTGCTTCAAAGTCCATTTAATCGTCGATCAAACAGCATGTACGCATTGGTAAAATATTGGTTATAAAATATATCCCGAGGTTAACCCAATAAATCATCCTCGACTTTACAATAACATGATTCCGCTCTGTAATAACGTTAGGTACAGTTTTCCGAATATTGCGTGAGTACCCTGGAGTTATCGGATGACAATAGACAATAATCTTGTTAGAAAAACACCCAGCGAGTTCAAGCATTAATCATGTTTAAATAGCAGTTGCTTTGGATGCTCTTTTTGTTATTAAACGATACCAGCATTTGACAGAAATGATATATGTATCAGTTGACAACGAGATCAAAACTGTTTACTTCGTTTTATCCAAGTAGAGCAGCTGTATTTCAAGAACACAAAATGATGGAATTGGCAAACTGAACGTGAACAATTTGAGCTGTTTGGGTTGTGTCTTTATTTGGCAATATAAAAAATCAGGAATCATTCGGTGTCTTATATAGTAGATACTGATCCTCCGAGTAGCGCTCATAAATATTATCTTTATTTACATATTGAGCATCCTAGAGACTCGGATCAAGTGCCAACATTGAGCGTTCAAATTCAGTAAGCTGCTCGATATTATAAATAAAACACGATGAACATCTCTTTGTTTCTTCTGGTTTACAATTTAAACATTATATGAACCTTACATTCTTAAATTACAATGTATCTTAATTAAGTTCCATATGCATTATTTTATGCATGTGTCAAATCTACATTACACCTTAGATGACCTACCGAGTATGAAATTCCGTGTATGTGCCTTTAACATTTGTCTCTTTTATGATCGAACGGTGAACAGCAGCTGCCACACCACCAGGAAATTACAGCAACAATACACATTAGTCACGGAAGCCGACAATGACACTCACGTAACGATCACGGCATATATGGTCCAAAACGGTTTGTGTAGTTTATAAAAAGTCCAACTTAATCATGAGGAAAGAAATCGAAATAGGACAAATTAATTATAAGTTTAACCAAGAGTAAAGTCAGCTTTGTTGGAACCACAATACGATAAATAAATTCTTTTTCTGTGGTCATGCGAATGAGTCATAATTGTAATTGTCATTGCGATTTCTTCTCGAATTGATTTAGTTCAATGCAAACTAATTTTAATGTAACTGTTTAATAAACATCAGATGGACTGAACATTGCATTTTTGGCGCTGTAATTACGGTAAAGTAATTTATGGCTCCGTGGCTGACCTATTTTTGTGCAATATGTCGAAAAGTTGAATTTGGAATCTGAATTCCAAACGCAACCTGTGTCATGTACATCTGAATGGTAATTGGTTTTATATTCCAAACACAAACGCTTTTAATTAATATACATTTGTGTCCTTTTTCGACTCAATTCTTATTGTCGTCAAACTTCAAAGAATTTCATGCGGTTAATTATACCATGTATTTATATTTGCCATCAAATTCTAAAACATTTGTATAAATCACATATAAGGGCTTTTTATACATTTATTTAGAAAATTAAAACAGACTATTAATAAGAACTACTGACGAGTAATATGAAACATATCCGTAGTATATTCGAATTTTAATTCAGACAAAGTTACCGGTATCAAACATTTGTAAAAACATATTACCATGGTCAAGTATTTTGTTTGCTGACTTAAACAACCAAGTCTCGTTTGTGTCATTTGTTGACTCAATTCTCATTATCGTCAAACTTCAAAGAATTTCATGCGGTTAAATATACCATGTATTTATATTTGCCATCAAATTCTAACACATTTTTATAAATCACATATAAGGGCTTTTTCTACATTTATTTAGTAAAATAAAAACAGACTAATAATTAGAACTACTGACGAGTAATATGAAACATATCCGTAGTATATTCGATTTTTAATTCAGACAAAGTTATCGGTATGAAACATTTGTAACACCATATTACCATAGTCAAGTATTTTGTTTGCTGACTCAAATAACCAAGTCTCGTTAATATCAAACTATTTTATTGCAAAATTGTACAAAAAGTATACACCAATGAAGCCAGTAATATTCTGTGACAATTCA
>CM051031.1:472500-500000 GCA_027627225.1 Congeria kusceri
AACGTAAAATACACAAATAATGATTACATGATACATGTCACAATAAAAGTTTAAAAAATGTATAATAAATCCGGTAGTTGACAAATTTTAAATAATATATGCTCATTTTCAAGTTACGATACATCTATTCAAATTAAAGCCGTGATAGTTGATGTATTTGTCTGTAACTGTAATCCAGATATATTAAGAACAGTTCATGGTCGTGAGTTTTAGTTTAGTTTAAAAGTATCTTAGATTATTTGCGCCGAAAGGCTTTTTGAGACACTTTCAATGCCTTTTCCTGGTTAGAACTTGAAAGAACGATCCTCGAGTAGGGATCGAGCTCACGATCTCCAGATCGCAAGCAGTTCATCATCTCCATTACACGGTTGCCTGACCTTTATGTTCAACAGTTGAACATGTTAGATGTTACTATAAAGGTAATTCTAGTTTTTCATTCAGCATATCGTTGCCATTTTTAATAAAAACTATAACATTAGCCCACAAATTCTCAGTTCTGTTACAGAATAGGATAAACTGAACGCGAAACGTTCAGTTGGTTACCTATGTTTACGAGTTTATATTTGGTTTGTTACTGTCGAAAGATTATTAAGCTGTTTGTTTTTGCCAATAAAAAAATGCCAAAAACAAACCCTCCTGATCACAACACATTCATAAATATCAATAAATCACGATTTATAAAGCATCACAAATATTAATTTACGTTAATTTACAAAAACAAAGATACGAGGGTTGTTCAGAAATTATTGAGACACTGATATTATTGTGTTTAATGAACAACTTTCATACCTAAAATTTGACACATGTTGGAAATGTACAAGATTATGCCACCCGGAGCACCATATCATAATAGTTGGCCAATACAGAAACGCATCAATAAATTGCTTATTTTAATAATGTGTAACAAGAAAATGTCTATATTGTTATTGTTGTCAATGCATTAGGCTACTGACGTAATATGTCTGAAGTTTCATTATGCTTGGTGTAATAATATTAAAGTACCATGCAGTTGCAGACAGTGACTGAAAAACTGTTTTCACCAAAGAAATAGATTCATCGATGAAGGCGGAGCATTAAATATTCGTACAATTGTGTGTAGAACTGAACAAAAGTCACAAAATACACTAATAAATTGCTTGCACATACAAACAGGAGACTAAGTACATCACTAGCTTTGTATAATGCAGTACATGCTAAATTCATAATTAAAAGTATGTAATATATTGGAACTCTTCCATGACTTCTTGTTTCCTATGTTACCTTTCCTTGTAGTGTGTGGGTTAAAATACAAAAGGCATGGCTAGATGAGTTTTCAGAAAAAAAAAATGTTTATGTTTTAAATCTTGCTTTTTATTACATGTATAGTTTCTAAATCTTGATCTTGAAAATATTTTTGAAAGCGTTTGAGTAGTGAAATTTCAATTTCAATCTTAACCTGTACGATTACCGTACGTGTATATTTAAATCTCTACCACTGTACCTTAAATTGCATTGTTCATCCGATGTTTTTAACTGGTCAAATACGTTTTACACCGGCAACTGTTTGTTACCATCATCAAAATATGCACGCTGATTTTATATCCGAAACTATCGATTAGTGCTTATTTAAATATTGATCCAGAGTTGTAACTTCTATTGTAGCGTCATCGAGTACAATGATTGACGCTCCATCACATAACAAGTGTTTTGGTCTTTTGGTCGTTGAGTGACGTTAGATGTGTATCATCATCAGCTTTGGTGACACTGCTGTCCAGTCAGGATGAAAAATTGACAAAACATTTATAACTATCTTAAATGAAATGTTAATCATGTTTAATTACTTGTTCAATATTTAACGTAAAATACACAAATAATGATTACATTATACATGTCACAATAAAAGTTTAAAAAATGTATAATAAATCCGGTAGTTGACAAATTTTAAATAATATATGCTCATTTTCAAGTTACGATACATCTATTCAAATTAAAGCCGTGATAGTTGATGTATTTGTCTGTAACTGTAATCCAGATATATTAAGAACAGTTCATGGTCGTGAGTTTTAGTTTAGTTTAAAAGTATCTTAGATTATTTGCGCCGAAAGGCTTTTTGAGACACTTTCAATGCCTTTTCCTGGTTAGAACTTGAAAGAACGATCCTCGAGTAGGGATCGAGCTCACGATCTCCAGATCGCAAGCAGTTCATCATCTCCATTACACGGTTGCCTGACCTTTATGTTCAACAGTTGAACATGTTAGATGTTACTATAAAGGTAATTCTAGTTTTTCATTCAGCATATCGTTGCCATTTTTAATAAAAACTATAACATTAGCCCACAAATTCTCAGTTCTGTTACAGAATAGGATAAACTGAACGCGAAACGTTCAGTTGGTTACCTATGTTTACGAGTTTATATTTGGTTTGTTACTGTCGAAAGATTATTAAGCTGTTTGTTTTTGCCAATAAAAAAATGCCAAAAACAAACCCTCCTGATCACAACACATTCATAAATATCAATAAATCACGATTTATAAAGCATCACAAATATTAATTTACGTTAATTTACAAAAACAAAGATACGAGGGTTGTTCAGAAATTATTGAGACACTGATATTATTGTGTTTAATGAACAACTTTCATACCTAAAATTTGACACATGTTGGAAATGTACAAGATTATGCCACCCGGAGCACCATATCATAATAGTTGGCCAATACAGAAACGCATCAACAAATTGCTTATTTTAATAATGTGTAACAAGAAAATGTCTATATTGTTATTGTTGTCAATGCATTAGGCTACTGACGTAATATGTCTGAAGTTTCATTATGCTTGGTGTAATAATATTAAAGTACCATGCAGTTGCAGACAGTGACTGAAAAACTGTTTTCACCAAAGAAATAGATTCATCGATGAAGGCGGAGCATTAAATATTCGTACAATTGTGTGTAGAACTGAACAAAAGTCACAAAATACACTAATAAATTGCTTGCACATACAAACAGGAGACTAAGTACATCACTAGCTTTGTATAATCACTAAAACAAACATTTCTCGAATAATTTGACCACTATATCTAAAACAAAAAAGCGGAGGAAGACCATCAATAATTATGAAAAAGCTGTCGTCAAGTGATTGCTGCAGTCAAAGGACGCTCGCTAGACTGTGACGGACATTGGGCAGTGTCGTGACGATTGGTGTGCCCTATTATCCATGCAATCTTTACAGAAAATATGCATAACACTAATATTTTAGTTATATGCATGTCGTTATTGTTTTGGATTTTTGTCATCAACGGCTCTGACACAACACCAATATAGCATTGTTTTCCATCCAGACTTACCAATTTCACGCTGCAACAACTACAAAGGGCTGGCCGTCACCATAATGGACACTGAATTGATTGTGCACCCACCTTTCAACTTTAATATGAAATTGTATATAGTAACAAATTAAACAATGGGTTTCGCAAATTAAGTCGAAGCTCCGACTTATCAAATTCAGTAGCTAACATCAATTAAAATATGCCTCCTTGAATGTTGTTAGCAAACTGGATGCTCGGTTGTGTAAAACAGTGTATAATTAATCATTATCATATGCATTGCATTCATTTACATCGGATTTACTTAGACAATTAGGCAGTAAACAAAGGTATAATAAAGCAGCATAAAATGTGAGTTTCGGTCTCAAATCAATTATATTTTGAACTAACTAGTACTTGGTTTACATCATAAATCCAATATAAAACGACATATTTTTGGTTTATAAAAGATATTATAACGAATCTATATTCTATATTCGAAACCATTGAACTTTAACGTTCTGAATGTAGTAAATTAAAAAGGTAATGCCAAGAAACCTTTACGAATACTAACAAAAAATACATTTTCTGAAGTTATTAATAAAGATGAAACTGATAATTATAGGGTATCGTTTATTATAAAATATGATTTCTCTACCTTAAACTCTTCATTGACTCACATTCGTATTAAAGATAACTTGGATCGAATATGGAAATGTCTAGGAAATTACTAAATCAACGAAGGAGCTAAGTTTAATATATGTTTATGTCTACTTTTTTCATTTTTTTCAATTTTTATAAAATTAAAACAAGTATCATCAGTTCATGAATTCATTAGTATCTCTGCAATGTAGGGATTTGATTCAAGCACATCGCCAAATTGCTCTATGAATTATTCAATTTATGAAATTAATTTAATAACTAATTAAACGGACATCACCGTTGAAGTCATTCAATCACTGGAAAGCTTGAAAGCCCAAATCACATTTTAATACAGATGTAATGGCATGATATGCTGCCAGGATCAAACGCTTAAATATAATGAGCGCGATACACTTTGCTGACAATGACTGATGTATATTATATAACATTTCATTGCTTTATATAGCACATGCAAATGATGGACAGATAAAATAATAAAAACATAAAGGCATTTACGATCACATGTAGTATAACTGAATGAGATGCATAATTTTAAATGGAAAAAAAGAATCAACAACATGACTTTGTATGATGTATGACATCCAGGCTTCGGCTATGATTTGTCATCGTTGGATGAAACCAAATCAATAAACTCATATTAAAATTTTAAATATAAATAATAAAGAGAAATACTGTGGTAACAATGTGTTAATTGTTACAGGAGAAGCTAGTGGTGTTTTTATTAACATTTAATTTGCTAAAATATTCTAATATTCTAATAACTAACAATTATGCAAATCGGAAATAGAAGATGTTCGTGAATTGCATAAGACAATACAAATGTTTGGAAGTATCAACATTTCGAAATAGTAGTAGATAATCACATGTAAGACTCCATTCACTTAAATAACAGTAGTGTTATTACACTATGTATTTGCTGTTTCAGTTTTAAAACATTTTACTCCTTAACCTGATTCTTTAACTTAAACTCACACAAAGAGCAGAGTGTTACCCATTACTAACATTTCATTACATTATGCCTTATATAACTGTTGTGTATTTGTTTAAGTGTATAGTCACATTTTAATCTTAGTAGTTAAAAGAGAATAACGACAATATGTTATTGTATGTTTGTGAATAACTTTGATTTCATCGGTTATCCGTTACGGCATCCGTTCTTCTTGTTTCTGTATGTTCAATGTAGTTAATGTAACTAACGTTTTATTCAGGGCCATAGTATTGGTGAGACATTATTTCTGTGCTGCTACGTTTAGTATAAAGCTTTGTTCTTGAATATAAGGCGTTAATTTAGGATTTAACATTTTCCTTGTAAATACAGGTGTTTAATATTGATTTAGAAAACACTATTTTCATTTAGTATTAAAACTTCCGATGAACTGATTTGAAATGCTGTATATGTTTTATCTGAGTAAATGATGTTTAGTGTATTTAAGTTATTAAATTGAAACTAAACGGTTATTCTATGATAGTCCTTTATATTATACACATGATGACATTCAAACAAAATAAAAATAAAAACCGAATATGAACTCGACTGCAGACCACTGTCCATGAGCTAAATTTAATAAAAATAACTAATATGTAACGCAACATGCAAGTTTGATAAGTTGCCATAGTTTCCGCAAGGGTTGAATCTTTATCAAAACTATTATTCTAGTTTATGACCATATCAAGACAAACTTGAAACAAAACCCCAAAGCATCTGTAATTTAATTTAGATGAATGCTTGACCTTACAGGGAATATTTCTCTGGTGATTATTTCTGCTGTGTTTCTATGAGTTGTTTTCTTCTGTCATGCATAATACCAGCGTATTTATCATGCATTTACTACTTGGAATAGTCCATGTTATTGCTGGGCTGAACAGTGATATATCTTCACAAAGATGATCCACAAATACTTGAACTATTATGATATCAACATTGATTCCAAATTGAAGTCTTGGTCATGGGGATTACCGCACCGATTTTTGGCAAATAAAAAAAATAATATATCTTTTTTGTGTAAAATGCTCTGCGCTCGCTCCATTAAAAAAAAGTAAAATATTTTTGTGGAACGAGTCATTTAAACAACGGAATAACAGTCACAATTTCAGATTTTTGTTTGTTATTTATGTATTTATTTAATTATTGACTAAGATGAGAACATTTCACATGCGTACATCAAAAGTGGCATTCTCCAGCCTCTGCGTACAATTGTACCATTAATACAAACCCTAAGCACACAATGAATAAACGTGTTGACATTAACGTCTATAAACATAACACCAATTGTATCATCCTAATGTATTTGAATATTAATAAATGCTATAAAATGATAAGTATATATGTCTTAGTTCAATTTAAAGGGATAAGCTCGATAAAATGTTGATTTTTAATGTTGTTTTTTTTAATGTTGAACACTGATAATTCAGTGTGTATATTCTTTTTAATATCCATGCCGTTTATTTATATTTAAATACAAATTATCAAAAGACATATTATGTAATAAATGATGTCTATTAAATTAAACCTGTCTAGTGAATGATTTTATTTCACTACATATATCAGTAAATATGGACTGTCCACAGTGATCGATATAAGGGCAAATCTGTTTAATTACTTATATAATGCAAACACTATGGCAAATGCTATATATATATATATTATAAAATGTAAAACAATCGCTACCATACTAGATTTACAATAAAACTATGCCATATTATTATTGTTTTATTTTTATCATATACAAGTGCATTCATTTTGAATTTAAATTCTGAACTAGTTCATAAATGAATATTTGAATAAACTGTTCATTGATATTTGTTTAACTTTAAACACTTTCGGTATTAAAAGATATCTTATTTAAGGTCATGTTTATCTCATGTTTCATTATTTTATACATTTATGACTAAAAATTATTATGTTCAAAGCAAAAATACTTATTTCTATATCTATAAATTCGTGATAGGCTGATTAATCATTTCGTCAAATAATCATGACGAACAGAGCCATGACGTGACGATGACGATGGGAAATATTAATCGACGAAATGTGTACATGTCACGTGTACTATTTGTTATGTATTATGTAGTCAAAAATAATGTTTTGTAGTTCTAAACTGCTAAATATACAGGTATTATAATTAAAATACACTATACATTCAATGCAATATAAATACTATTAAACATTCCTGCATATAGTAGGTTGTCAGTGTGTCCACTAAAGGATTTTTTTATACGTATTTTAGCACGGATTGGTAAATACCTTAGTATTGAACATTTATGAAGTATTCATTGCGCAAGTAAATGCTTGCCTGTGGTTTTAAAATCGTAAAATATGTATTCAAGTCGTACGTACATGTACTTCGTTGTACTTAGTTTAGTGTCGATATATTATGTCTTTTGCATTACATGTACTCGTAGAACCGGCAAATCACTACATTGTCAAAGAGTAGGGTAGTTAGGCGTTATACACTACATATTCTCTATAAAATGCCTTTGTAGATACATGTCAATATTAATAAATGGACAACTTTCGTAGTCTAATTAAGTCAAGTAGTTACAATTCCATTATTACGTTTTTGTTTAACAATAGCAAATCTGCGAATGAAATTCATTTTGGTTTAAACTATAACCAAGTGTAACAAAATAAACTCACAAACTTATAAATCGTTAAAAATTGATTGGATGAAATATTTCTGTTGAACAATATTAAAAAAAGCTCTATATATTAAGTCAAGATTATTTGATTAATCAGTCACTTTTGGCTCTGATTAATCAACGAATATTTTTAGGACTAATTCTCATCACTACTATAAATTAGCGAAAAGTATGCTCTCTCATAAAAAAGTAACCAAAACTGAAAAATAATATATTTTTTGTACGCTCGCTCGCTCCAAAGATTTTCGAAAAGAATCCGATGACCAAGTATTCAATTTGGCGTGGCTTAAAGTATGTATTGTATACATGTTTGGGAATTGCCTCGATGTAATCAGTACTTTGCGTCTTTGATAAACTTATTGTTGAACGTTAAAATAGTCGATATCGATATCGATCTACGGATCGCAAAGTGGAAATCAAACCCACTCCATTACTGCGACGACTCCTGAAATGATTATATTTTTCGTTAAGTGAAATATGGACACTTCCAACATAAAAATAAATATTAGTTTTAACTTTATTCTAAATTTTGGCTGAGTAGCTTGTGGTGGTGGTCAAAAGCAGGTTAAAAACCAGGAAATCTAATCTCCATAGGCTCCCATAGTACCCATAGTTAAACAGCAAAATCCCATGGCGTTGTTCGACTCTTCCCGTTATTTTGAAAATGTTTTTTTTCCGCTTTCAACCATTACAATTTTTGTCCGCTTTCAACCATTAAAATAACAACAACATGCTATGTTACTTCTAATAAAATGCCTTTTATTTAAAAATAGCCACCGGTAAAAAAAACCCTCATTCTTTGCATACGCGAAATGGACAAAAATTCAAGCTGTCTACGCGTAGACAACTGCAAAAATTCATAGCTGAAATGAAATCAGCCTCTACCCATCTCCACGTGACTATAATTAAATAACTCTAAGTTAAAGTTTATGACGGACACGTGATAAACCAAGCTTAGCCCAATTTGTTTTCTTGCATTTGTTTTCCGTTTTTCATACAAAACATCAGAATGTTCAACATTAGTAAATTAGTTTTAAAAGAAAAATTATTAACATTATAACTCATAAAAATAATGACCGATGCAGAAAGTAATTGCGGCAAGGTAAATAACTTATAAATTATACCCTGAAATTAGTTTTAACATTGTACGCTTAACACTTCCATGTATAATATTTCGAATCTGACTATTGCGTTGGCTGTCAAAAGCTATGACACCTTATTACTATTACACCTTATTACAGTTAGTTACATTCCCACATTCCACAATTTATTTCCCAATATATCTTGAACAATATCCAATTATTTTTATTTCTGGAAAATCTCATACAGTGTAATCATTACAATAACGTGCCCGCATGTATTGTCTTTCATGGAAATCACATTGCCCGCGACAATATAACATATTATATTTGACAAGGTAGAATAAGGAAACATACGGAAATCTATCTGACCGATTGTATTTTATACCAGAAATATGCCAGTATTTTAGTAAGAATATGTATAGGTATACAATAAAATGTTTATCCATCTATATTCGATATTAAACAAATCCGAAAATTTATTTGGCATCCAAAAATACCGGGAAACATTTGGTGTAAATTGTATTAATTGTTAATGCTATAGTCTTGTGTAGCTTCAAATGTTTATCACAATTTATGGACCTTGTATTTCATTTTCCATTTGAATTCAGTAAACATTAAGAACCCCCGTACGAAAAGTCCTCTATTACGAGTCAGGAAACAATTTGTAATTAGCAATATATGGAAATAACTGCTAATATTTACCGATGTCAAATTGCCTTGGGATTGGAACTCCGCTACTTGCACCAATATTTGTTCGCATGAGAACAGATGTTTACTGGTCGTGCACGCGGCTTCGATGCTTTGTTCCACTAAATTACGGAATCATTTTCTGTCTTGCCACCAGCATACCCCACGCGGGAATTATTTAAATAATGTCAGATATCTTTAGCATGTGTAATTACATTGCGACTTCTAGGCTTGAAAGGTTTACAATTTACAAAGTACTTCAATATATTCAGTACGGCAAACATTTCCATATATTATTTAATTCCAACGCTAGGTTCATAACAACATTTGCTTAAGCCAAATATTTACATATGCGAACAATGATTCTGAATTATAACGATTATTGATAACCTAGATGACTCTTTATGAAACAAATTACAAAAAAGACATTTTTGTCTAACCATTTAATCAAGACAGTTTCTATTCCGGATACAATTCTGAAACAATAAATGGATCCATGTGAACATGTAGGTCAGGGCCCATATCCACACATCTCTTAAGTGAAAACTTAAGTGAATTTATTAATATAACAAATTCCTAAGTCTGTGACTGGTTCATTTAAACTTTATTTTGTCTAAAATGGTTTTAATCTAGTAAAGAATGACAAGATGCTTCTAATTTTACCGTATTTCAAATATTAATTATTGATTTTCACAAGGAAAATGTTATTATGAAATTTTCACCTAAATTTGACTCAAGTTCAGATTTTCCGTGTGAGCTTTGTGGATATGGATCCCGGAAAATGTCATTGATTTGCATTAAACCCACTTTTAAGCGGTTAAAAAGTAAATTACTGCGGATTCCGATGGACATTTATACATTAATGGTTAAGGTTAAAATAGTAACGAATGATCTAATTTAACACAACAATCTAGAACACTTGTCCCGACACTAGTATGACGAGCGATGACGTGTAATAAACTAATAATATAATTTTATATACACAAGATTTTCGCAAATCTAAGTGACGTCAATCAGCGACAAAACACGAGCATCATTTAGACACTGATTGCGTGATACTTTATGATTTATTGGAAGCCTTGCCATTAGCAATGGTTTAGTTAGACTTTTGCCAGATCGGAATATCCTGTTCCACGGTTCGTTGGCAGCCTCGTTGCCCATTTCGCCATCACGTAATGCTCAGAGGAAAAGTGAGGGAGTATTCTTAGATGTCGGAAAACGGGACCATTTTTTGTGTGACAGTCTTTAAATACCTTGCCACAGGTAGGTTTAATTAGTTTCAGTTGAATATTACGATACAGTGGTGATTGGCATAAATGCTTACTTCTGTATAATGGAATGCACAGACTTCAGTACCGCGTTGAGGAAATATTCTGGGAAAAACGAATAACGTTATAACGCATATGTGGGCAAAAAAGTCCGGTTGCGTCATGTTGTGTAATTTATGCAATAGTTGTGCATATTGTACGCATAAAACAACACTAAGCATACGTTCTTTAAGGCATGCGTCAAAGTGCTTATCTATATATTATATTACCAGAAGACATTTGTGCATTATTGAACAAAATATTATCATCGAGTTAGTTGGACTCTGCAGGGAAATGCGTTGTATTGTAGAGCCATGTTTTCAGATTAAATGAAAAGACTACCACAGCACGATGAAAACGATCTGATACATTTGTCAGCTATATCGAATATTAAAATATGTTTCAGTTTGCATGCGCAAAACGTTTTTAAATCATAGCTGTATATAAATATGTGTTATGTTTTTGACAGAAACGCTTGAAATGACATAACTGTAAATCACTGAAACCACCTCGGACTTCTATACCAAAACATCGAGGTTCAAACTAATTTTACTTGCCTTTAGTTTGCTTTGTAACACAATTGTTGTATCTTCGCATTCTGGTTTAAACATTTGCATAAATACGTATTGAATATTATTCATAACACCAATAGCATTGTGAGATAAGAAACCCAGATAAAAAACGTCATACGAACCATGTATTAATGGGCATTGTTATAAAAAGCTAATATGAAAAACTAATTTTAGAAAGGTTAATGGGTCAGTATTAACAGCATGTTTGTTTAATACATTTCAGTATCGCGTTCCTTTTGTGTTTCAAGCATCGACCAGGTCATTGTTCTTCGACAATCTACATTTAATAAAATGTCACTCTTGGTCAATCATTGCTCTCGAAGATCGTGGAATGTTCTCATTAATGTCCACTTAATATGATTACAGTTATAAGTGACTCATACACCACTCTAGAGGCCTTGTTACTGGGCAAGCAAACGATTTCATAGAAATAATTCACCAAACCGGCTATATTCACATTTTCAGATTCCGAGTGTTTTACTGTAACCGGATATCGAGAATAGGCTTCATTTTCTCATAAATAATGCATTAGGCTGTAGACTACATTTGCAATAACAATATTTTCTGAATTTTTAAATACGTACGCTCATATTGGATACGGCAGAACATATTTAAACTCGAACTATGAATAATTAAATCGAAACATCGTAACAATAAATGTACAACATCGTTTTGTTTGCACTATTACAATTTTTATCATTTTTTCTATAAACTAGCCTAATTAGAAATTTCATACAATAACAGTCATTTTAGAAACATAGAAACATCTTGCCATTATTATATGTTGTTAGAGGTTATAGAAACGTGTTTTTTTTTGGGGTGATGAAATACCCTGCCAAGTGAGACCTCCAGGGGTACATTACACGAAATACAATATAATTTGTTAATACTATGTAACGTAGGTATGCCTGTTAGCGTTAGTGCAAGTTTATAATAGTATTATTCATTATATAAGAGCGCGTTGGACTGCGGATTGTTACATGCGCTTGGATGAGAAATTAGTTTTACTAAAGTATTTGTTTTCGTATAAAAATGTGGTTTACAAGCAACATTCGATTTGCACGAAGCTCTCTAGGAAATATAACTGTTTACTATTGCACTAATCAGATGACACAACCTGCCACTGAACGTTTTAATAGTTGCGTAACTGCAGACCTCTGGTAAAATTGACTAATCCAAATAATGCTATTCTATACATAATATGTAAGTTTTTCGGAAACTGCATGCGGACCACTTGACCTGTTTATTTGTTTTTCTGTGTCACTTACATAAACCGCATACCATACTTCATGACACTTCACACTTCACAGCCCGGACCTTATTGTAAAAATAATTTAAACAGATTTTAAAAAAATCACAAATCGCAATTAACCAAACAGACATATTATTATACATTGAATATATATATATATATATAACGTGTATATATAACTCCATATAAATATATATTCCATATAAATATATATGTATAGTCATGATCTCAAACAATGCACACGTCAATCGTGTTTGTTCACTGTTTCGATTTATGTCAATAAATTAATGGACTGTAATATGCTCATTTTAATATTATTTAATATCATAATATGAATTAAATGTGTTGATATCGAGGTGTATTTTGTTTTATCGGCCCGGTGGCTTGGGTGGAATCATGTTTTATGTTTTGATGTATAATATGCTGTTACTGTTCACATGTCACAATAATGAACGACCTACTTACATACTATATAACAATCAAGTATATATCGAATATTACAATTTGATTGAGATATACGCACCAGCTTTCAAAAACACTGTACAAGCGTTATGTTCATATTATAGAGTCAAAATATGATATCAAAACTTCTATGTGTAAGTTTTTTTTCTCATTTGCACGTTTATGTTACACATGTACACATATTCGTACATTTCGTTGGTTCTTCACATATACACATTCTTATGTTTCACAGGACTATTATTGCCCCTGTGCTGTTTGACACCATAAACTGTTGTTGCCACATGTTCAATATTGGTAAATTGCATCGCTGAAAGCATCATGCTCTAGAATGTTATGTGTCACAACGCTTTGGTTCTTGTTCGTCTAGTACACGGGCACGATTGAGACATTGCTTTTATTCACATTTAATTAATTATACAAAATCGTAGTTATTATAACAACGTTTATGGCATGTCTTGTAGTGGATGTATTCTGGCAAAGATATAAAATAAAATTTACTATATAAGTCATTGTAAATACCAACTGCAGTAAAATGACATGAAATTGCTTTATTTTCACTGAAATTAAGACGAATGAAATTAGGTTCATATGCGTATTTATAACAAATAATTTCCGTTGAGGGGTTTATATGGTCACAACAAATATTTTATCACATGCAATACCTTGTATTCCGTGTAATACAGCTGTTACAGAATTTTTATCTTACACATGTGATATTTTGAGCGTTTTCATTGGCTTCATATTCTTTGACTGACCAATCGCATTACGTTATTTTGGTGAAATGACGTCATCAACATGAAATGACGTCACGTCAGTACACAACTTGGAAAACAAAACTTATTTTGGTAAAATTGAAAGGGTTTTATTTCGTTTAAAAGCATGTGATAAAAAAGATCTGACACTCGTTTTCATTTCATACCATATTTTATTAAATTTGTCCAGGAAATGTGTTAGTAAGCTCACCAAAGGCTCGCTTACTAACGAAATTCCTGAACTCGTGTAATAAATTATGGTATGAAATGACAACTCGTGTCAGATCCTATATGTGCAGGACGCATGTGCCGTGTACACGTCACTATGACAGAGACTGGGTATCCGGGTTTGATTTTCCGTCATCGCAACTGCTGTTTGCCTTTACAGATGCAGTTTTCTTGTCCTTAGTTCTTGTTTTCTCATACACCGCATTTTCTGTTAGGCTGTGAGAACTGTCTTTTGCCATACAATGTAAGTATTTTAATAAAACGCCTCTAAAATCCTGGTTGCAAAAACAATATATAAATGGATTTACTGCAGAGTCTAATTGGTAAAATTTGAGCATAAGTTCAAACAGATGTTTGCCGGCGACCGAGAGAGTGAAGTAATACTGTGGTATCCATATCCTAATGCTTACTGTTACCAGACATGGAAGATAGCACAGCACGAAGGACAAAGTGAGCAGAATGGCTGTTAGTGTCACTGTTCGCACCCGCCTGTTGGCGCTACGCTTGGAGGCGTTGTTTTGTTGACACATGGATTCTTTTCGCCTGCGCATTAACGTGACTGACACCATGGTATACAGGTATAGTAATACAATAAATTCGACGAAGATTGCAATCAGGTACATGTTGGAAATGTATAAGGGGAAAGACGTCTTGATGACGTCATCATCCATTTGACACGTTTTGCCAAACACAGTATATGTAGGAGATTGTTCAGTTGTCATAAAATGCTCTTTTAGAACTATAATATCTATTTCAGAACTATATGACCTATTGACTGACAAATCAAACGTTCGGAGTGGAATTGTCTGAGTTCCGTATAAAATAAACATCGGCGAGGCATACGCTGCAGACGTCAGAACAGTGACGTAACACATTCGTCGGGAAGTCTTCGAACTAAATTTCGCTTTCCAAGGACAACAAATCACGCGGTAACGTTCCACTGCGATTACGAGAAGGATTATTGACGTCACGTTGTTAACGGTGTACGAGAAATACCGCAACATTTTGCACATCCATTCCCGGTCATAGTCGTAGACCTGACGCATGAGATCCAGTTCGAACGGCACGACCACCAGGCATGACAGCAGGTCGCACACGCACAACGTCATGAGGAACTCGCGCCCAATCAGTTTCCGCAGTTTACACTTGTAGACCAGGATGGCGAGGATATTTCCCGGGGCGCCGATGATTAGCAGACCGCACAGGAATATGAACGCAGGCATAAATACTTGGAACTGGCCTTCATTGGCGGTAACGATAACTTTTTTGTCTATGTCGCCCATGGCCTTTGAAAACTCTGTTGTTGAAATATTATACCCAATCATTTTCAGACTGTCATTTATTAGGCCTTGCAAAACACATTTGCAAACATTTCCGTCATAATTTTGAACGATAACTAAGTGGTCCGAAAATATCTCATCGTTTCATCTGCAAATAAAATGAACTCGTGATAAAATGTTAATGAAGAAATTCTGCTATAAACGAACAAGGTATGTAAAATACACCCGTTATTGTAAACAACGATAGTTGTTAGTGCATTATAGACATATGTAATGTTGGGAAAAAGTACGGCATAACATAGCAGAAATTAAAATACTTTTTTTTGGTTTGTTTTATGCCTTTATTAGGAGATAATTGGTATCTGATCTATTTGATTTATATATTACAATTAAATAAACACATAATCATAAAGGCCAACAAATAATTTCAACTCAGTTAAAAGTTAAAGTTGCCGATGTGCCTGTCTTGTTGTTTCCAAATTGCAATCGTGAACGTCATTCTACATGTCGAGCAAATACAGAACAATATGCCTCTAACATCGCGTACTGAAATTGACTACCCGACTGATAAAGCGTTCAGTTATGATATTTTTTAAATATTAAAACTCCTTATTTTTAATAGAGAAACATAACAAAGGTTGTATATTGGTTTAGATAAATAGATATAAAAAAAGACAAATAAAAACCAAACAGTTGATACGTTATAGAACAACTAAATATACCTACCGTTTAACGTCCATCGTTTACAATCCAAAATCACGACCAGATAACGAAACAGATGTACTGTCAGTGGCAGCAGCCCCACATCCAATATTGCCTGTACTGCCAAGCTGCGACCAATGCAGTGAATTATCGGCAAGTGGAACCATATGTGCAAACGTTTTATACTGGTCGCTATCAACAGCGCTATGGGGGTAGCTGCTATAAATTAGAATAAATAACCACGTTCGACGGTATCTGTAAATACATGTATTTCATTGTTTGATTGAATGTGTATTGATTTAATGATTTTGCGGATAATGCAATACAGAATATTGTTTAAAGTACCGGATAAGGATTTATCCACGTCGTTCCTATTTTACGACCATATTTTGAAATGTATTCAAAAATTAAATTGTCATTCAAAATTTATTTTAGTTGTTTTTCAAAGTCCATGCTACCGTTGATCATATAGCATGTTCACAGTGGTTATATTACTGTTCCGAAACATCTCCCTTGGTCGACCCTATAAATCATGCTTGATTTTACAATAACAATATTCCGCTCTGTTGTAACGATAGGTATGCCCAGTAATGCGTGATTTATACACTAGAATTTTAGGATGACAGTAGAAACAATCACCAAAGAAAAACACATAGTGAGTTCAAGGAATAATCATATTTAAAAATGGTGAAAATGGCCAAATTCAGAATGAACAACTAAAACTGCCTTCCTAAAACTTGGAATGTATATGTTTAGGTGGCATATGATATAAATCAGGAACCATTCTTTTTGTTATATTTTTGACATAAAACCAGTTGTCCTTCAAGCAAATAAAAATATAAACATTAGCTTTATTTACATACTGAACACCATGCAGAATATTCACTTTTTACGTTAGGCAAGCTGCAATATATCCTGTATCAAACACGACGAACATCGATTAATATATTGTTGTCATTATATAATTGTTTTTGGTGTTATTATAAAGTCTACAGTCGACGTTGTCTGATTTGCTGCTTTGATGTAGTCATGAGAATAAGTCAAACATGTATGTATTCGTTCGATTTATTCCTTGTTTATATTTGGTTCAATGTGTGTTCTTCACGCAACGTAAATCTGTGATAAACATGAACTTATTGGTGCTGCTATTATGGAGATGGACTGCATGGCTCAATGTCTGACAAACTATTCTTCAGGTTGAAATATCGATGCTAATGTTTAATATTTCAGAAACAAAAGATCTTATTTTACGACAACTACATTTGAACAGCCTGTCATCTGTCAAATCAAGTCCTTGTCTGTCGTCAAACTTCAACGGATTACATACGGTTGGTTAATTATGAATACACACACTGGTCTAAATGTACACGTTTTTGCATTGTATCGTATTAGGTTGCTAGTGTATGTGTTAAATCGATGTTCATTCGATAATAACGCATGAAGATTTTGAGTGCTTTTATTTTATCGTCGGGTTATCTTTCCGGCATGTCCATTAAAAGGACATTGCTTTTATTTTATCGTCGGTTTATCTTTCCGGCATGTCCATTAAAAGGACATCGCGAATGTCAGTCATGAGCAGCAGAGTGAACATCAGTATCAAGTTCATCATGCAGTAACGTTCTCTCACTAGACATGTCACACTTTTGTTTTTTGTTATACTTTCAATGAATGTTCTTTCAATTATGACTGGAAATATTGAGCTGATGACAGGATTGATATGGCACACTATGTTTTATAAGTATAAAACATGAAACTCTCGATTGTTTGGATGTGCGTCTAATTCACAAGAGTAGACAACAATTGAAACAGTTTGCGAGAAATGAAATAGCCAATACAACCATATTTATATTTTCCATGACATTATAACGGATGTTTACAACATATTTAAACATGGACTGAAAATAAATGTCTACATTCATATAGACAATATAAACAGAAGAATTGTAGCAACCACTGACAAGACAGATGAAACACATCCGTTTATATGCGAGTCATATACATAAGCTTGATTCAGACCACAGTTAGCAGTAATATAAGTATAATACATGTATAACAACAGGTTACTATAATCATGTAATTATTATTTTCTGACTCTTAATAACCCGATCTCGCTTACCTCAAATTATTTTATTGCAAAATTGTACAAAATGTATACACCGATGAAGTGAGTAGATCTGATGTTTTGTGAGAATTTAAAATATATCTGAATAATTAATACAAGCTGATATTTATAGATGATGTGATATAAATCAATGTTATAAAACCGAAAAAGTAAGGACAAAAATCCTGTTCGTTCACAAACAGACTGACTGAGAGTCACATACACATGGTCGCATGCACAAAGAAAGCAGTTCAATTATATAATAGAAAGCTACTTCTAATAGTATAAAGGCACAACTTTGTAACTCATTTCAAAGCTATATTAAGGAAAAGATTTCTCCTGTGTAGGGGTATATAACTCCTGCCTTACATTATTTATACATTAACTTCAAGCTACTAGCTATATTTAATATTGTAAAAGGACACTCTATTCAATTTCAGTATTTAATATATAATGCAACCTTTACATGATTCTATTATTAAAACATACAATTTAATACAAGCCCAATCAGTTGGATCAAACAAAAAACAATGTTATATTTGCACAAAAAAATAATAATAATTATAAATATAATGTTACCTACTGTATATTGTATGAGGATGCATACAGGTTGTCTATAGGATAACAGCATACTAAATGTGCACGATTCGGTATTGGTTTCAAGTCATTCAAATACTGTATTATTTAGATGTTCAATATCGCTGATAATTTACGTTGACAAAAGATCGTTAATTCCGCTGAAATAGTGTTTGTTTGCTGAGCTACACGAATGCTGACAGAAGGCAAACAACTGGCGTTTCAGTGAAATAATAGATAGGAAAGTGGACGATTATATCCTATCCAGTTCTCACTTTCCACTTGCAATAAAGATGGGTTGTGTCTAGAAGAATCTAGACATTTAGATTGTTGTGAACTCTGTACGGATAAAATTATTTATGTTTTTGAATACGATCTTTTTGAATTATATTTTGAGATGTTTTATTATTTAGTAATAGTTACCAGATCAACACATCTGTTCAAAGTTATATAATTTATTGACCTACTTATATGCCTGAAATTATTATTATATTAAATGAACTAGTATTATTGTGGTCTCTACTGTCATGTAATATATTATTCGATAGATGCAGGTTAACAGTACCAACAAGACGAACAGTACCTAAGTCATCAAAATGACATGGTACATTTGGATGAAATATTGTAATATCCAATCCTATGCTATCCCATACCATTGGTATGTAACATGCATAATAAATTTGTTGCGCTTGATCATTATGCGAACAACAACAACATGAACTTGATTAATATTTGAATACACCATTCATCCAGGATAACTTATTCAATTTTACTTCAAGAAGGACTGTTATACAAAAAATTGACTCAGCTTGATATACATGTAAACTACACGACAGTCTATGTTATGTTATTTTTAACTACACTAAATGATCGTTTTTTTTTGTAGGCATATTATAACTAGTTACAATGGTTCGCTCATGTAACGTTATTTGATAGCACGACAGGTGTTCTCAATTACTCAGTTCAATCATCCTGTCTCTCGGAATAGGTTAGTCAAATTCATCTCATAAGCTACACACACACAATAACATGATTATTTAATTATCTGCATTATGAAAAGTGTTTTATATTAAAAGAATGAAATAAATTACAATGAAAAGTTTGACAGGAGTTTGTAATTCGCGTGAACCAATGACGTCATACATAACTACAACGCCACCTATTGTTAAAAATCACTATGTAAACATGTGTCCTATAGCTTTACAAAAATCCGGATTTAAACTCAAACAATCATGTAGCTGGAAATCCATGTAAATGTGCAAGTCTGTTTACAACATTTCTTCATACTACTTCGTAGCTTATCAGCTGATATGTTGTCATACATGTAAAATTAATCAATTGAAAACCGTTTTCAAAAAAAGCGATTACCCTAAATTGCTTAAACACAAACATAATTATGTCACCAATTAACATATATTTAGAAGCAGCACATAATTCCGTCGACAACATTTCCAAATGATATTAATATGATTATTTTTTGCTATTAATGTGGATTAGCATGTATTGTCACTATCAGTGTTCTTTGCCAACTTTACAATTGAACTTACTTTTCAGAAATAACACAACATTTTTTTATTTCGAAACAACTAATCAAAGTGATCTCATATATCATTTTATCCGACATCCGGTATAAAACCCTAACTTGCATGCACGACCGTGATTTTGATTAAGGTTAGAAATATCGAAGGAAATTATTAAACATATAGTCACATATCTTATTATTGGAGAAATAAGTTGTGTTGTGTGCTCTGTTGGTGAACATAATAATTGTTCATGTCTCGGTGTGATAAAAAGACAAATATAATTATCAATTTATAAATTATAGTCAAAGAGAAAAACTAAAATGTCAATATCCACACGATTTATAAAATGTATTTTATAAAAGCATCCAAATTCATCAACGACAAAAATGTCAACCTAATCGTATTATGAATTAATCTTAATTGTGGAGTCTTGATTAAAACAAATAACATATTGTTGGGGAGTAACGACTCAAATTCTTGTGTTGGGCACATACACCAATATATGTAATCTATATTAAAGTCACTATGTAATGAGACCAAAACTAGATTATACTATGCTCCATTAAATGCAATGAACCGAGTGTAATATTAAACCTATGTGATATTCTAAACGCTTGTTCAATTTAAAAGATAAGCTTTAAACATTGATCATTTAACATATTAAGTTAAACAGTACAATGTTCATACCTAAGTCACGATGTCCCTGAGAACGTTTTACTCAGAACAGTAGCCTCAAGACGCTCATTAATCCTCTGGTGAAAATCTTTGTCATCCGTTTTACTCAGAACAGTAGCCTCAAGACGCTCATTAATCCTCTGGTGAAAATCTTTGTCATCCGTTTTACTCAGAACAGTAGCCTCAAGATGCTCATTAATCCTCTGGTGAAAATCTTTGTCATCCGTTTTACTCAGAACCTTAGCCTCAAGATGCCCATTAATCCTCTGGTGAAAATCTTTGTCATCCGTTTTACCCAGAACCTTAGCCTCAAGATGCTCATTAATCCTCTGGTGAAAATCTTTGTCATCCGTTTTACCCAGAATAGTAGCCTCAAGATGCTCATTAATCCTCTGGTGAAAATCTTTGTCATCCGTTTTACTCAGAACCTTAGCCTCAAGATGCTCATTAATCCTCTGGTGAAAATCTTTGTCATCCGTTTTACCCAGAACCTTAGCCTCAAGATGCTCATTAATCCTCTGGTGAAAATCTTTGCCATCCGTTTTACCCAGAACCTTAGCCTCAAGATGCTCATTAATCCTCTGGTGAAAATCTTTGTCATCCGTTTTACCCAGAAACTTAGCCTCAAGATGCTCATTAATCCTCTGGTGAAAATCTTTGTCATCCGTTTTACCCAGAACCTTAGCCTCAAGATGCTCATTAATCCTCTGGTGAAAATCTTTGTCATCCGTTTTACCCAGAATAGTAGCCTCAAGATGCTCATTAATCTTCTGGTGAAAATGTTTGTCATCCGTTTTACCCAGAACCTTAGCCTCCAGATGCTCATTAATCCTCTGGTGAAAATCTTTGTCATCCGTTTTACCCATAACCTTAGCCTCAAGATGCTCATTAATCCTCTGCTGAAAATCTTTGTCATCCGTTTTATCCAGAACAGTAGCCTCAAGATGCTCATTAATCCTCTTCTGAAAATCTTTGTCATCCGTTTTACCCATAACCTTAGCCTCAAGATGTTCATTAATCCTCTGCTGAAAATCTTTGTCATCATTACCCTGTAATAGCGTAATCTATTCGAAACAACATGGGAGGCATAATAATGGTACACAGCCATAAGATGCAGGTATACATTTTATGTTGGTTTCGCATATTGCTAATACTGTTTAGATGTTCACATTGATAAACATTAAATTAACAACACAAACGTAGAAATCAAGCCAGTATTGGTATTTAGAAGAGCGTGTTAAGATAACATAAGGATACCTGACTAACACATTATATATTTTTTCAGTTCCAAACAATACTGGATTTACTGCTCGACTTATATAATACAACTATAGACTGTCTAAGTTAGATTTATTGAGATTGAGGACAGTAGGATGTTAATAAGGGTATCTCCTGCTCATGCAGCTCGAGTTTCATATCTTTGTAACCACATAACATGCAAAAACAGCATTACGATTCATTGTATATATGCAATATATAGAGGATATTTGTTGATTTCGGTGTAAGATCGTATTTTATTTCACGAGTATCCATAGAAAATGATATTTTCACGAGTGGCGCAGCCACGAGTTAAAATATTTTTTTTCTATGATCACGAGTAAAATCAAATACGATCTTACACCAAAATCAACAAATATCCTCTATATCATTTAAGGCTAAGGATAAGATTTCACTTAAGATGTTTCTGGAATACGACCCCTGGTCATACGTAACCATGCCAATGTATTTTTCAAAATGTTACGTTAAGTGCACAATCACTTCTGCGGTCTGTCGGAAAAGCTCGGCTGGGTTTGGTTCATACTTTTTAATAGTTTGCAGAGTATTGCATTGTTCGTGTCTCTGAAAAGGAACATAAATGGTTAAGAATACTTTCAGTGACATAACAGTTACTCGGTTGTTTGATTCTACAGAAAAGAGATGCTATTTAATTTGGAGATTAATGTTAATACGGAATAAAATGCATTTTACCACTGCTAATAAAGCTGTCATTTTTAGAATAAGTTGTTTGTAAGTCATTATAATGGCAGATTTTCTCTTATTCTAGTTTTCGAGCTGTGGCGCTATTGGTTAAATTATAGGGCAATCCAAAGTTTCAAATATTTAAATTAACCAACAATTAACCAACACACTTGTTATGGAATTAGTATGACTCCTTAATGTAACTAGTTATTCTCATGATTCAGTATGTCCGCGTACTATTCTTTCTTACTATTCCGCGTACTACCGTCTCAGACTTGAAAAATGCATCGCTTCTAAGACTTTCTTATTGATAGTTTTTTTTTATACCGGCCATTTTGTTAATACGTGTGTGTAACCAATGAACACAAATAGCAATACATATAATCACTCCTAACATGCATGTCATTTATGCCTCTAAATTAAAGTAATGTCAGTAGTAATATTAAGAAATAATGTTTTTTTTTATTACATAAATATGCTGTTGCATTATATTTTAAATATGGTTTCACCATGAACATTTCACATGGAACGTTAAAATCGTATTTGTCATAGTTTGCAATGACAATTGTTTTAAATAAATCGATTGAATAATCGATGGGTCTTATTCTATGAACAACACCCCTGCTTGCAAATCAATCCCAAATAGTGTTGCTCGTAAATGCGCTTTCAAAAATGCTTTTGTTACTAGTACACGTTTTTACAATGCGGATTGATCGTTCAGCAGTATGTGTAATTTATAGCATAATCAATAGAAAATAAGGTTAAACATGCAAAACAAATACAATATTTTACGTTAACTTGCTGTCGTTTAATATTTGATTTTTTGTGTATTTTATATGCCGGCAAAGACACACAAGACACAGAAGAGAAATTGTGAATAGTTCATTCTTATACAATATAAAACATACATTGTATAAAATTAGCTCTCGTGTATAACCTTTTGCCAATATTCATCTAAATGTCTTATTAGAGGAAACCATTCTTAACAAAGACAGATAATTATTTATTGCATGCTATACCTTGTTCGCCATGTAATACAGCCATTACGAATATTTTTATCTTAAACCTGTGTAAGATAATATTTTCAGCGTTTTGATTGGCTACACATTCTTTGATTGACCAATCGCATGACGTTATTTTGGTGAAATGACGTCGTCATCATGAAATCACGTCACGTCAGTACACAGCTTTGAGGATTTACCAACTGATTTTGGTAAATTTAGATGGGTTTTATTTCGTTTAAAAGCATGTGATAAAAAAAAGATGTGACACTTGTTGTCATTTCATACTATATTTTATTAAACTCGCCCAGGAAATTCGTTAGCAAGCTCGCCAAAGGCTCGCCTACTAACAAAATTCCTTAACTCGTTTAATAAAATAAGGTATTACATGACAACTCGTGTCAGATCCTATATATCTCATTGGAAGTTTTGTTTCAGTAAAAGTGTGTGCCTGATGATAAATATATGTATCCAAACATTTGAGGAGACATTATATTTAGTAGACATTAATTGGTACTTTCCAGGTTTTGTTGGTTCGACTATATGTAAATAGAGTGTTTTATTGCTGTGACAACCATAGGATCAGTATGCATAACATGTATTTGTACATTGTAGCATGCGTCCTTCACCATAACATGTATTTGTACATTGTAGCATGCGTCCTTCACCATAACATGTATTTGTACATTGTAGCATGCGTCCTTCACCTACATAACATGTATTTGTACATTGTAGCATGCGTCCTTCACTTACTTTTAATCCGATAATCGTGAACTGTTTCATACATGTATGTCTTAGAATTTAACACCGGTAACAGTTTGTTACCATCATCAATATATGCACGCTGATTTTATACGCAGTACTATCGATTATTCCTGATTTACATATAGAAACAGATTCATTTGTATTTTGTCGTCAACGATTACAATGATTGACACCGGTAACAGTTTGTTACCATCATCAAAATATGCACGCTGATTTTATACGCAGTACTATCGATTATTCCTGAATTACATATACAGACAGATTTATTTCTATTCTGTTGTCAACGATTACAATGATTAACTCTCCATCACAAAACGAGTGTTCTCAGTCGCGGGGCGATGTTCAGAGTTGTAGCATCATCAGCTGAAGAGAAACTATTGTTCAGTTAGAATGACGCATTGACTATAAACATGTGTAAATAAAATAAATTGAATTTAAATCTTCTTTCATAACGTTTTCCACATACGTGAAATGCCCAAACATATTGATTACAGGATACGCTACATTGTCTTATTTAATGTTGGTAAAATAATTAAGGTAGTTGACAAACTTAAAACGTCTTATGATTATTTCCAAAGTACAATATATTCAAATTAAGCCATTCTAGTAAATAAATGCCCTTAAAATCGATTCGCTGGCTCAGCCAAACCAAGGCTTCGGTGTGACATATTGTAATGTAAGCCTTCCTGATCGCAACAAATGAATAAATACAGATACATACACTCAATTTTTGTGGAACGATCTCAGAGTAACACAAGTATTTGTGTACAACAATGAACATACATTACAGCTGCAAATATATTAATCGAAAGTTTTAAGACAAATAATGTCATGTCTTTTTTTCTAGTTGAACATGCTTAATTCGATGCATTTGTTTTAATCCCATGCTAACACAAATTACGTTTTGGAAGTGGTTCTGTGCATGTCATGTTTGGATGTGACATGCCATTAATTAGTAAGTACTTTAAGGTAACAAAAAACAATACATGTCAGTTACAACTGTGCCAAATCACGTGCAAGGGCAATGCATAGCCAGGTAAAGCTATTAAAATAACCTACTCTTAGTACGGTATGTTTGTGAACAATAATGTATGTAACAGTCCAATTTGCACGTAGTTACACTGAATCGACTCTCAGACTATCAAGTCGAAGCGATTTTTGGAAGAGCACATAAACTAAAATAACAAGGACTGGCTACATTAGCTTCAAAATCAATTATCGAGTGACTTGAAGGAAGATATAATTCGGCGGTGGACACTTAACGGTGCCTCTAAAGTGACAAAGACATCTATTTTTTTATTTCGTAATAACGAAATGTATTGCGTAAAAACTGAATTTTATTTCGTAATTACGAAAAAGTATTACACAATAATGTTAGCTGTATACATTTATTGCGAATTAACGATATATATCGTAATTACGAAAAATAATTACGTTAATACAAAATAGCTTTTGTAATAACGAAAATCTGTTACGTTTTACAATTCAGTATTAAGCAGAACGACATAATATTACATTTAAAAGAATTAATATTACTTTTTAACGAAATCGTATTACTGTTATACGAAAGTATAACGTTCTTACGAAATACATCTCGTTCTTACAAAATATTTTTAGGTGTTCTCGAAATAAATTTTGTAGTAACGAAATAAACAGAACGTAGTATGCTTGAAAATAAATGTGCATAATGTCACTTTGGGGGAACCGCAAAATGTTGACATGTGGAGATCTTCCAGTACAATTAATCGTTCCTATTATTGGTAATAAATCGCGAGCTTTTGGATGCAAGTCTCTGTATCCAGACTAATATGGAACGTTCCAATTCATGTATGCCAAACTATTCCTAATTTCCTGTCTGATACATCGTTGTGCATGCGCAAAAAGCTAGAATTGACGAGATGCAACCAACTGCAATATTATGTTACTCTCGTAATAAACGCATAATAACTAATGTTCGATTTAGGTATATTTTACTTGTATATTATATGTAGAGTGTTACAATTTATCTATAAAAGTAATATAATCATTTCAGAAATATATTTTCTTTTACTGGTAATAACAAATATATTTGAGAAAATTTTACTGAATGGTAAAATATATCCATATTTGAAAGTTTACAAATCCAACAAGGTCACACTTATTTAACTGCTAATAAGTTATGGAAGTTTAGAGCCAGGACCTACTATTATTTTGAAATCTTGATGCTTCTAAACATCTGTATTTGTCGTATGCAATTCGCAAACGTTTTATATTTCCGATAAGCCTGATTGTTTGTTAGTAGACTATTTTAGCAAATAAAATGTTTATAATAACACCACTAGCCACTCTTATAACAGTTCACACATTGTTTACACATTATTTCTCTGTATTATTTATATTTAAATTTTGTTAAGAGTTTATTGATTTAGTTTCATCCAACGATGACGAATCCTAGCCGAAACCTGGATGTCATACTGCACAGAATGTCATGTTGTTGGTTCTTTTATTTCTGTTGAAAATCACGCCGCCTTGTCAGGTGTTAATTAATTATGCATCATACATAAAATTGTGATTCAGTAATACTACACGTGATCGCGGATGCCTTTATTTTTTTATCGGTTTATCTGCCCATCATTTGCATGTGCTATATAAAGCATGGAAATGTCATATAATGAACATCAACTATTGTCAGCAACGTGAATCAATATCATCACATTTAACTATATAAAGCATGGAAATGTCATATAATGAACATCAACTATTGTCAGCAACGTGAATCAATATCATCACATTTAAGCGCTTGATCCTGGCACCATATCACGCTATTCGATCTGTATTAAAATGTGATTTGGGCTTTCAAGCTTTTCAATGATTGAATGATTTCAACGGCGATGGCCGTTTAATAGTTATTGACTTTTTTCATTAATACATTATTCGTAGAGAATTATTAATGTGGCAATGTCCTTGAATCAATGCATTCATTGCACAAATAATAATGAATTTATGAACTGATG
>CM051031.1:1105000-1340000 GCA_027627225.1 Congeria kusceri
AATTACAGACAACCAAATTTCAAGAGTCAAATTTATTTATCCTAATGTGTCCATTTTCCAATGTCCATAAGAAACTAATTACTTCACAGACCTTTAGTGGGCTTTGAAAACTAAGAATAGCTTCTCATATTGAAATCATGATCAATTATCTATACCTAATTTTTGTGATTTAAACATGCAAACATGGCAAACATATGGAAAATGGTTTTGCCAGTAACTTAAATCTGCTATCTTTAATTTATTCCCAATTCCGAAGACACACTATAACATAAAACAAATCAGCTTGGCATTGTTTTTCAACAGTATTATCCATTCAAGAATTGTCAACATTGCAGACAAGCTCAACTAGAGCTTTTTTCGTGTATCATTTTTTTTTTTAGAAATGTTGACACAATAGCACACTCTTGATTAAAAAAAATATATTTTCAGCTACTACAATTTACACCAAATGCAGATCAATCCTGAATTATCTGAACAAGTCATTTTATATTAAAACCATGTATATACACAGTAGACATTATTTCTGTCATTTTTTTTATTTTAGTCATTGACTTTGTTCGTTCACTTTCAGTTTCAATTTTAGCATATTCTGACAAATATAGTAGGTGGCAAGATTTATTTCAGTACACTTGTAGTAATAGTTATCTTAAATATTATTGTTTCATGAATAAGAACAGTTTTTCATTTCAATTTAACAATTATGAGTTAAGCAACTAGCAAATATAACATGACGATCTCGATGTCCGCCATTTTGTTTGCAGCTTTGCACCTTATCAGTCTACGACCACTTTAATTAGTGTACACGTATGAAAAACGTAATTACTGGACCTTAACCAACCTTATGTAATCATATGCAATTTATCCATCAAGAATATTTTTCCTTAAAAACCTTCACATCCACATAAATAGTGTGGTCCTCCACGTTGGTTTAAGTGGTTTCCTGCCTATAGTATCACTGTGTGGAAAATTGTACTTAGTGATAAAAGCGCGCCGGGAACCACGCTTGGGTTGATTCATACCCATTTCGTTTCATTCATAAACACCGAGTTTTGTTCCATTTCGTACTCAGAGCAGATTAAAAGATTTTTACCTCCTTGGAACCCGAAAAAATACTTCGGGTCGCGGTAATTTCAGTGGGTCGGTCGGGAAGGGGAAACAAAACTAATTTTATTTTTGGCCTAACCGAGTGCAAACTTTAAGTTGCATGAAAAGTAATCCAAAGTGTGGAATAATTACAATGTAACACTGAAAATCTACACACAAAAAACAAAAAAACTACAAACTAATGAAGAATGAAAAGCATCGTTAGATACTTCTGGAAAATTATCATAATTTGGTTCAAACAATACACTACAAGGCTTGGACCATATCAAAACATGCAGAGATGAAAAATATCAAAACATTGTTTTATACATAAGCTGCAACAAATCATTCCACAAACAGCATAAATAATTTCTTGTAATAATTATGCGTAAGAGAACTTATCAAACATTATCAGTGTTTGCTTCAGTTTCACTTTCCACTGGCATTGCTGCAATCCAAGACATTGCAGTTCAGGTTCATGTTAGAAATGTGTTAACAACAAAGCTTTGTTCCACATTTTGCTGCTACATTCAACAAAGCCCAACATAACAGTGCAATATCAGAAAGCTTTCACTTGTCTTTGCATGAATGATTATGATGCTTCATTTTAAACATTGATAAAGATATTATGACAGTACAAGAACAGAGACATGAGGACCCAGAATGTCACGTCCCAGATGTTGATGAGCAGGAAAGTGGAATGGTAGGCTGGCTGTATGTCCCAGAAGCTCTGGAAGGGTCGACTGAACACCTCGTGACAGACGTACATGACTATAGAGTTCATGCCTGGGTAGAAGAACGGGGCTCCAGTCCACACTTTGTACACGTCCACTATCAGGTAGCAGGCACTGAACAACACAAAGGCAAAGCAGGCCATCGTGAGGATGTAAGACAGCGACCACAAGTTCTTGTTCACTGGGATCCAGCCATCATTCTTCCTGAACTTGCACAGAATGGCAGCTACAACTCCACACACTGCTGCCCAGACTGCATAGCGACGGAGTCTCGCACCTGGCTCCTTGAAGATGATCAGAATCTTGCCAGCTTGTAGTCCAAGGAAGCAGAGAAAGCAGGAGTTCAGAGTTCCAAGAAGACCTTCTGGATCATAAGGTACAGTACTTTCATACACTGCTTTGCTCGTTGGACTTCCATATATCAGCTTGTTTCCAAACACTTGTCTATCAATGTAGCCTGCAGCGCCGCCTGTACAGTTGAACACGTCCCCATTGGCATCATTGGCCAGACCCCCAGGGCCCAGATAACCCGTGGGGCAGCCCGGCACAGGCAGCAGGAAGGTAACACACAGATGTATCAGAACCAGTGACAGCTGCACCAACCACTCCCTCCAGTACAACACCAGGTCCTTCAGTGTGGCCAGCACTCCACTCAGCATTACACTGGTGTTGGTCATAAACACCAACTGTGAGGTGGCCATGACAAAGTATGTAAGAGCAAATCTCTGCAGCACTCCCATGATCCTCCAGTTGTGGAAGTTGTCTGACCCTCCAGAATTCACAAGGATTCCCAGGGCAAACAGGGTCACTGACCTACGGCAGATTTTCACAAAGATGGACAGCTTTGTTACTTGTGACTTCACAAGGGACTGAAATGAAAAGGCAAGTGCTGTGCCCATTATCCATATAAACCATGGAAACACCAAGTCCGCCACTGTCAACCCATTCCAAATTGAATGATTAAAGAACCAATAGTCTGCCCCACCATAGTTTACAAACATCATGATGACCAACGAAAATCCTCTGAACGTATCCAGTGATTTAAGACGTTCCTTCTTAGTTTTACTTTCCTCTTCTTCATTGGTTGGCGGGCCAAGATCGTTTTCAGCAACTATTTCCGAATCCACAATGTTCACAGTTGAGGCGGAGATCTGTGACAGCATATTCAGACAGACCCTTCTTCCTTTCTTTATGCTCACCCATATGATAGCCAACCCAGCAAAGATACCAAATGCTGCATAAATGGCAACACAGTTGTCCCCTGGTGGATTCACCAGGAATGGGGGCTTGCAGGTGATGTTGTCACCTTTCACAAACAATATGTATCTCCCAGATTCCTTGAAAGTGAATGTTAAGTGGTCTTCTGAACAGTTCTTATCAGTTGGAGCTCCCTCACTAACAATAGCCATTCTCACTGGCCATCTGGTATCTATGGCAACCGAGCAGTTGTTGTTGTCTTCTATGATGTAGGAGATGTTCTGCAGGGGACATGTGTGACACTCTGTTGTGACCATCTGCAGAACGATGGTGCTGTTGACGCCCACTTTGTTCACAACCAGCTCAGCAACATTTAGCCCACCATGAAGTTTGTTGGATGACGGGCACATAGGAATTAAGTCTTTGGCATGGCAACAGATGAACAGTAATCCAACCAGACAACCCGACAGCATGGACATTTTCACAGTTCAACACTCGACTGAAGAGTCACAAGACTCTTTATCAATGTTGGTATACATGAAAGTGTATCACAATTACGAGTTAACACAATGCATAGATAACAGGTGATAAAGAGCAGTACATTATTTTAAACCATTTTATGCTGTATAATTACAGTGATTTGTCCCTATCAGTAGTCATCGAGTTTGACACGGTCAAGTAATAACACCCATTCCCAATTAAATATTAAATGTAAATTTGAGGCGCGTCGTGGGAAAACCGGACTTAATGCATGTGCGTAATGTGTCGTCCCGGATTAGCCTGTGCAGTCCGCACAGGCTAATCCAGGACGGCACTTTCCGCTTGTATGGTATTTTCTGTTTCAAGGAAGTCTCTTCTAACCATAAATCCAATTTAGGCGGAAAGTGCTGTCCTGGATCAGCCTGTGCGGACTGCACAGGCTGATCCGGGACGACACTTAACGCACATGCATTAAGCCTGGTTTTCTCATGACGCGCCTCATTTAAATCATACAATGACGTGTATATTTATGGATACAAATACTAAAATACGTATTTCAAGCAATATGTTACTAGTTTGCATAATTAAACTTCATCGTTTTTCCCAAACAGGCCATCTGAAAAAAAAATAAATCAGTAATTTACATTAGCAACCTGTTATAATATAACTTGAATGGTCCTAGATATGAGAGATACTTTAGTTTTTCACACCTGCAGACATCACTAAAGTCACCAAGTCACTCAAGTTACTAAGGTAAGGGAGATACATTCTGACAAATATGTCACATGTATAGTATTAGTAGAATGTAACCACACTCTTTGGCAGACACACTCCACTTCCGGTCCATTGTAAACAAAACAAGCATTGTAATACTAATTGAATCATTTTTAAAACTAAGGTGTCATTGGATACCAGTATTAGAGACTAATAAAATTTTCATTTACTTAAAATAAGTAATGATATTCTTGATTAATTCAGAAACAGATGGATTTTCTGCCTTTAAAGTTTTGATAAAGTGTTCAGTCTTACTTATAGTAAATGCGTATCACTGATATGTCTGTCATTATCAGAAAGATTAAGAGAAAATAAGCGGAGTGCTGTACTAGATTAAGAGAAAACAAGGCAGTCGAAAGGACAGCTATATCCCCCGCCTTGATCCTTCATTCGATTTTAAAGGTGACTTTGAAGTATCACACTGACCTTAATCTGGCACAGTTGGGCCAGATATGAAAGTACAGTTTCAGAAATTTATATATGGAGCCGACACGAAAATGGAGGTTTAAACATTTCACCTTTAAGTGTGACCGTGACTTTGAGGTGGCAAAACTGCTCCATGCCTTCTGCACATCGCCTCAAAGTGATAAACACTTGAGCACAGTTTTATGAAAATCCTTTAAAGGGCATAGGAGATATGGAGCAGACACAAAAATGGAGGCTCAAACATTTGACCTTCAAGTGTGACCTTGAGGTGGCGTGACTGCCTCATACCCTCTGCACATTGCCTCAATGTGATAAACATTTGAGGCAAGTTTCATGAAAATCCTTTCAAGGGCACAGGAGATATAGAATGGACATGAAAAGACAGACTCAAACATTTGACCTTCAAGTGTGACCTTGACCTTGAGTTGGCATGACTGGCTTATGCCTTCTGCAGATGGTCTCAGTGAGCAAAACATTTGAGCCAAGTTTCATGAAAATCCTTCAAAGGGTTTAGGGGATATGAAGACACAAAAACGGACAAGAAAATGGAGGTTCAAACATTTCACCTTCAAGTGTGACCTTGACCTTGAGCTGGCGTGGAAGGCCCATGCCTTCTGCACATTGTCTCAAAGACCTAAACATTTGAGCCAAGTTTCATGAAAATCCTTCAAAAGGCATAGGGGATATGGAGCAGACATGAAATGGAGGCTCGAATATTTGACCTTCAAGTGTGACCTTGACCTTGAGCCGGCGTGACTGACTCATGCCTTCTGCACATTGTCTAAATGACCTAAACATTTGAGCCAAGTTTCATGAAAATCCTTCAAAAGGCATAGGAGATATGGACCAGACACGAAATGGAGGCTCAAATCTTTTACCAAGTGTGACCTTGACCTTGAGCCGGCGTGACTGACTCATGCCTTCTGCATATCATCTCAATGGCCTAAACATTTGAGCCAAGTTTCATCAAAATCCTTCAAAGGGTATAGGAAATATGGAGCTGACACGAAAATGTTACGGACAGACGGACGGACGAAGGGCATTCCTATAACCCCCCTCCCGCTTCGCAGCGGGGGATTTATAACCAGAGTGCAGTACTCTGTTCATTTTGTGTCCCCCCAACTGTGCCTGGGCTGGTCAACACAGGACAGGCTTTTTTCTACTGCTCTCACGGGTCCGATAGTCGGACCCGGTCCCGATGCCAAATATGCATATTTTTTCCCAATTCTGACCAAAATATTCCCAATTGTGAAAAACCTGTATTTTTTATTAAAATGAAAGTAAAAATAAGATTTTTCAATACTTTACAGCCGACTATTTTCACACTTACTTTACATTTGGATGTCATATAATTAAAAAAAACGATTTGTTTGTTCACTATCATGATTAAATTTAACATGAATTATGGGCAAATATTTTGTTATTTACACAAGTGAATGTGTCAGTCAAAGGAAGGATTTAAATTTAAGGAGGTGAATATTTATTTTCAGGTTATCACATATTTTCGCGACCTACGTAGTGCAGGTACTACACGATGTTTATTAACACATCATTAAAATAAATTATTTAGACTGTAGATTCCACAATTTTAGTTTTGTGAAGTTGGTCAGATTTGGTGATGAATTTTTAGAAATATACACAAACTTAAAGGAAATAAGACATGGAGTTTAGCTTGGTTAGGTATTTATCACAATATAGTTAAATTAAAATTATTAGTGCTGTTAAATTCTTATTTATTGGTTTAAAACTGTAAACTTCATCATTATGGTTATGATTTAGCGATAAGAATAGCTCCCAATGTTGAAAATTTTACGTCGTGAATTTCCCAATTTAACCAAGGTACTTCATCCCAAAAAGGTCAGAAAAAGGCCTGCAGGAATGTTGAATATCTTTCAATATTGTAAAAGAAAATTTCAAATTTTCAATGACAAATACAGAAATCATGCCTAAAACCTTATTTAAAAGCATAAAACTGATGAACAAAAATATCAGTGAAACTGACAGTCTTCATGAAACTCCGTCTGACCTGACCGACTAAATTTGTCAAGATCCGAAAGAAATTTCAAGTTTGTCGACCCAAAATGTCCGACTAAAATATTGTCTATCAAATCGAAATTTAAACAGCACACGATCATAATAACATCTATTTTTAAATTCCACGGAATTACATGATGCATATTTCGTTTGCAATTTAAAAACACTGATGACCTCGTATCAATACAGTAAGGACGCCATAATATTAAGTGTTAGATTATAGGATGCAACTATTTCGGTTTGTGTACGCATGTTTATCAAAGACAAAGAACACCTACTCGGCAATTAACACACTCCCCTTCTGCACCAGCGTATCAATTATCCATATATTCTAGATGCAGGAGGAGTCAGTTTTACTACAGCCAAACCAGTCAGCCAATGAGAACGAGTAAATTTTCAAATATGCAAATGAGCGTCGTCGATAGAAAGTTTATCACGTCCTCAGTTAAGGGGCAAGCGATTTGTTACACTATCCCGTTAGGTATGCGTTTTGTGATGCGCATGTTTTTATCTCCCAAGTATTTAATAAATTACTACAAATTAAAAGAAGGCAATATAATTATTACTTTTGCGAAATGAACATTATACTAATTATGAGAATTAATATGAAGTTGTGTAACTTGACAAATTGCCTACGCCGATCGCGTCAAAAGTATGTCCTCATTTGTTAAAAAAATTACATCCACTAGCTATAGTTCACTAATAAAAGTATTATTCCAAATCATCCATGTACACTAATTATATGCAACAACTTTGGCTGACGCAACATCTGAAAGTTAGCAAGAGCATTGGCAGCACACTTGTCGAAAGTGAAAGTAAATAAATTCCAATTCATCAAAAATGTTTTGTAGTTTCTTTTTAATGGAGAAAGTCCTATTAAATTGTTTCATTACTGGTAATCAACAAACATTAAGATTTTCAAAGCATTGTATTCGTAGTTTTGTGATTAAAAGAGTGGGTGGGGTGAAGCAGGGATCTATTTTATAGGTTCCTGGGTGAAGATTACTTGGACGCTAGCTTTTGTTATTTAATGTTAATTTATTTCCTTTACCTTTTTTTAACCACTAGAAACTATATATTGTTTTTGGACTATTAAAATATGACATTGTATAAAATATGTAAAAATATATACATGACTCTATATAAAAATAATAATAGGATTTTAAATATAAACTAGGGATTTAGCTAAAGCGGAATGGCAGGGCGGCCCGCCCTTCCCTCTTGCCCTTTTCCTCCACCCTTTTAAAAATGTGCCCGCCCTCCTGTGTACTTGTTGTCATTAGTGTCAGCACAGACACGCCCCAACGCAATTTAATTGGTTACTTGCACATCTTGGCAAACAAATCTTGGCCTAAATGATCATTGACGAATCATCGCGACATGTATCATTAATCAGCTCGTCATGACCATGCGACATCAATTATCAGATACAGAATTAAAGGTAATTTAGTGCCGATTGCGGTGCTTCTGTAAAGGATTTTTTGCAGCTGTTGTTTGTTAATGTCTAATTATGCTATTTTACCAAATTTTATCCACGTTATTGTTGTTGGTGTTCTGGAATTTTCTACTTATTATAATAATTTACTTTCTTAAAAAACGTTATCAGTGCAAACTAAATTTCAGATATATAATTACCTTGCGTGCAAAAACACGTATTAATCCAATTAGAATTTTAATATTTAATAAGTTTTATGCTGTACACAATCTCCAGTTTAAGTCCAATACATGTATATTTCGTCACTCCCATTTAAATATCCATTTTATCCCATGCAACAAAACACCTGTCTGATTCTTTTGACACCCTTGACATTTCACCTAAAACGCTAATTCATTAATGCTCTATTGATAGTGCTTGCATTGTTCAGGTACAGTAGTGATGATTGATGCTTTTGTTCATTGCTACAAACTGCTAGTGAATCACCCCAGCTAGGCAGTCACATCAAAGACTTTTGAAGTCAAACCCACACCCTTGCTAAAGTGTTACTAATGGCTTGCAGATTTAGATGCCAGGTTAATTTATGATGTTGGGCTTTCACTCTTCTCAGTTGTAACAGGTGTTATTGTCAATGACTGTATTTTTTTATGGATTTTATTGTTTGTTCAAATTGGAAATATGATTGCAAGGCAATTAGGAATTGATGCAATTATTTTCTTTAATGAAATAACTATGAATTAAATATGAAATAATAAGGAAAAATAAATAAAATTTAAAAAAAGTCAACACATTCCACTGGCATTTAAGTATGTAAATAATATATATGATAAACTCGTCTTAATTATAATAATAATAATAACAGTATTTCTATCTTTTGAAATGAAAAGTAAGGATTGTTAAATATTATTATGAATATTATTATTAATTTAATTAATTAATATTAATAATAATATAAATAAAAAAATATATATAAATAATAAATAATTATTATAACCCTGCCCTTTTTGGCTAAAAAGCCCCCCCCCTTTTTCAGGTCCCCCTGTCATTGTTTTAGTCTGGCTAAATCCTTAATATAAACTATATAAAGTGAAATAGATCTACGTATGTGTTAATTAGACTTAAATTAAAACATATTTTATAAATTTAACTGTGTGAAATATAACAAGTTATGAAGATTAATCAGAGACTGAATATACAAAGTAAATATTGCATACATATATATATATTTGTTTATTTAAAAAAAAAAAATATATATATATTTGTTTATTTAAAATACCAAAAATTATTTGCAAATAAAATGCAAAATGAATAAATGATGTAAACCAGTAGATGCATTAAAATAATTCCGAAACGTGTTTCATCTGACAAATGTGCAGCAGGTCTGACAGATTTTTCTTGTCAGTCAGACCAAATGTCTGACTGAGGATCTCCGAGTTTCGTGGAGACTGAACTGATAGTTGCTTCGTGAAAATGCACTTTGTCAGGTGATGAGAGTGCAATGCGAGAGTCAAGATCTTTTTACTAAATCAAATGTAAACAAAGTTTATTCAGCTGGTATATATTTGATATAATAGAATAATGTACAGATATTCTGCAAAGTGTCTGACCGAAGGACCAGACAGGTTATTTTCCAGCCAGTCCTGTAAAAGATCTAAGGTAGCATCTAGTGTTGTAACATCTGAAGTCCTGAGCGCCCGTGGGTGATTGAACCCGGGTCCTCAGCATGAGAGGCAGAAACTCTTAACTGTGTCGCTAAGAGCTAGCCCAACAGCAAGGCTGCTGGAAGTGCATTATAAAACCCAATCTGAATCACTATTAACTTTTCAGTGACCACTGACCAGACACAACTGTGCCTTGCATCCACATGGTCCCGAAATCTTTACTAAATCAGAAATGTCCAAGCCCATTGCCATCTCCTTCTGACATTTAATATGAAAAAGTTCTGAGCACCTGTGGGGGATTAAACCAGAGTTCTATGTGTGAGCGGCAGACAGTAACTGTGTCAGTAAAGAGCTTGCCCTACAGAAGGGCTGCTGGATGTGCCTTATAGGCCAATCACTACATGTCCATCGGAGCTAAACATTACAGGGCAAAAGTATTTCCAGGAGAAACATACTGTCACAAAATGTGCATGAATGATTGATGTACCATTTTTTTACCATAATGTAACATATGTAGTGGTGAACACTCTTCAAAATAAATGTTGTGTATGAATATATGCCTATTACTATTAATACAAATGATTGAACTATACAAATGTTATTTTATTAAAATAAATATTGCAATAATATTACGAGTTTCTGTAACGAATGGGAAGGGCTTCGAAAGATGAACCGTTGTTAAGCCTATGTTCTGTTCGTGTACCACAAGCAACATAGGCCATTACATATGCATTTAAATGATGAGCAGTGATATAAAAGATTGATACATATATTACAACAAAAATTTATTGAATGTTCTTGTTGCAAATTCACATATCCTTACTGTGACAATATGTGTTATTGAAATAAACATTTGCAAACTTGTAAGAATGTATGAAAAGATCCGTTATATATTCACCAAGAGTTTGATTATGGCCGATACAATACGACGGTTAAAAATTCCAATGTTTACCTCTGCCAATAACCGGAAAAGGAAGTGCAAACCGAAAAGACCCAAAGTAATTTATTTTCAGTGTACTAGTGGTTACATACCACTAACAATCATATACCGCATCCTACATCCTATAAAGGTTTGAGACATTTAAGATTTTTAATGTGAACAGGGGAAATAAATAGGGTCAGAAAATGTGATGATAAAACGCAGCAATAGGGAAATGCGGGTACCGTTTTTAAACGCTGACATTACTCAAGTTGTCATTGAATATTAGCCAAAAAAAATACAAATCAAAATATATTGCCCGTGCACATTTGCCCCGGATGAAGCAGACTTCGAGTGCTTATTTTTTCGATCTTTTCCAAGTATAACATAATTAAACCACAGATACATCAACACAACCTACTTTAATAAGAATGCACTGCTTGTCTAGAGTACACAACCTAATAAATCACGTACACAATAAAGAAAGCACGAAACAGTCACAATACACAATTAACCTGATTAAAATAGAGGTCTATACATTGTAACGATGGATATACATTACATTACATTTTCGTCTGTTTGTTTAAATTGGGAAGACGTACGATCATGCAAATACATATACATCTCAGACTATAATATATCGCCAGAAATTCTAATATAACTATTAGATGATACAGTTGCGTATCAATATAATGGTATGTAATAGTTGTAGCATACTTTTATCGAAGTATGTTAGATCAGTATATAACGAGCCCACATGGCGAGGTTAAATAACTAACATATTGAGGTAAACGTGTTTTATACCATATTGAGCCTGCGGTATATTGATTGATTGATTGATTCCTTTATTTCCTCCATATTTGAAGAGTTGAACATATGTACACAGTAAATTAACAAATTAATACAGCATGCAAATATAAATAATGCAATTTGTGTGATCACAATAAGAGTTCACACTACGTACATTCCAATAAAGAAAAATAAATCTAAGATGTTTTATCATATACAACGAATGTGTTCAAAAGAATATCATATTTCCAGGTAAGCAGTTTAAAATATAACAATGCAAGTTATAGCAAACATCTCATAATAACAACACAATGTATCCTGCTATATATTAGCATTACCTACATAATATAAATTTGACTTGGTTACAAAAACAAGACAAATTAAGTAGGAAGCTTATGCATAATATTTTATAAGGGTTTAGTCTCATAGTGTTAAGCCTTAAACGAAATCGAAATTTAAGACTAAGTTACGAGCTATCACTCTTTAAAACCAGATCAAGCATTAACCCTGCGTAGCATTTTAACAAGAGCAATTGTTAATGTATGGTTGATAAAGCAGCCGTCGCTGTGCTCTGTACACAACACGAACAGTTCTGAGCACTGGTCGTTTACTGACATGGACATAATTGCCCTAAATTTGTCATGGCCACATTGTTCAATAATTGCATCCCACATTTTCAAACGGTTATAATCTTTCTTGTGGCAAAACATAATTGAATGCACGGTTAAATCGTCCGTCAATAACTGACAAGATACACATGTTTGTATAAAGGGTTTAGATACAAATAGCCCAATATTGAGCAGCAGTACTTTGCACACATGTAGTAATTTTGGTTTTCGTTTGGCAATCTCCCAAAGAGGTGAGCAGCAACGTTCACGTATCACATTTCGGTATGCATAATTCACAAATTCACAGTTTTCAAAAGTTCTGTGATTAGTAGGGATTATCACATTATAGTATAATATTTTCTTCCAGATATATTTAGAAGGAAATATACCGGATTCAACGTATTGTGTCAAGTGTTCAACAAGATTATATTTTTGCAACAGTCGATACATTTCTGGCACAAATCCAATAGTTTGTTTATCAAAATTTAAAAATCGAACGAGTCGTTGATTAAAGATTTCTTTTGCTATATACTGACATGGTAATCGGCACAACTGTCCCATGAACTGCAGCTTCTTATAGTCAATCATAGTTTCAATGGGAGTTATGTCGAGTGTTGATAGCACGTAATCGGTATGTATATTTCTCTGGTATCCTTGCATGTGCTTAATACAGAACCGATGCGCAATTTCTAGTTTAGTAATGTCTTTTTTCGAGTAATTTATCCACAGTTCACAGCCGTATAATGCCTTGGGTATAACGGCTGACAGATAAACTGTTTTAAGAGTCATCGCACTTATATTATCGGGGCAAACACCTTTGTTACACACATTTAAGTATGTCCCTCTTAATTTGTTACAAGCGTTATCAATAGATTCTTTTACAGACAGTGTTCCATTACTGATTATACCCAAATGAGTATATTGAACAGTATTAGAAATTCTCTATTCTCCCAAATAACACGACACCTGCTGAGTTGGTGAATTAAATAACATAATAGCACATTTATTCACATTATATACAAATCTCCATCGCCTTGAGTATTCATTGCATAGTTGTATCATACTGTCCAGGCCATTCTTCGAATAGGAGACAAGTACCATGTCGTCAGCCACCGTAAGCGAGCACATATTAATGTCATATATACAAAAGCCGATCCCACTTCGCGTTAACTGGTTGATTAAGCCGTCGATGAAAACTAAATAGAGAAGCGGCGAGCTTTTACCTCCTTGCCTGGTTCCCTGGTATATCGGAAATTCCTCGGAATAAAGTCCTCTGTATTTTACTCGACTAGACGCGTTACTGTATATGTTGCGTATGGCTAACAAGGTGTTTCCATCTATTGTTGGTCTTGATTCACGATCGCCTAAGGTCAGTTCTATAAGTTTATACATCAGACCGTCATGCCAGACCCGGTCAAAGGCCTGTCGAGCATCCAGGAAACACAGGTACACGATTGAAGAGAGGTCCTTTGCAGAATAGAGGGATTCTCGCAGTACAAAGCTTGTTATCAGGCACCCTAGCTGAAATCCGCACTGAAGCCTATTCAGTTTCGCAGTAATATTGTCTTTACATCGCTCCATTAAGACACATTCGTACACTTTAAGGATAGATGATGATAATGTAATAGCCCTGTAGTTGTTGGGGTCATCTTTTCGTTTGTTGCCACCTTTGTGTAACGTTATAATCTCCCCCTTTTTCATGTGGTCGGGAACATAGCCTCCCCTTAGCATTGCGGTGTACATAACCGATAAAGGTTGGGCAATAGTATCTTTGGCATATAATAGGTGTTCATGGCTTATTTCGTCTGGTCCGCAAGCTTTTCCTTTCGGAAGCTTATTAATGCAATCCGCTACCACTTCTGGCGAAACATTAACCATTGGATCAACTGTAATAGTGTTTAATGTTTGTCGGACCGTCTCTTCCACAGTTATTTTCCATTCATGGTCAAAGTGTGGATCATCAGAAGGCGTGTATAAAGTTTTAAAATACTCCCCCCATTGTTCTACTATGTCTTCTCTGTTCCTGTACATTACACCATTGAACTGCATCCCTTCACCGAATTTCATTTTATTATGATGTTTTCTTGAATTTAACGTCTTCCAAAAACGAACAGAGTCTCGTTCAGCAGCTTCCTCTAGGTTACAATTTAGCTGTACTAAATACTGTTCAACAAAGTGCCTGTGCCTCTTTCTAAACCGCGCCTTGTCATTCTTGTATTGTATATAGTAATTGTCATGCGTAACCCGGGGGCGTCCAGCTCGATGCTACTGGTCACGTGATATCTCCATTTCTCTATGTAAGGCAGAGAGTTCTTCATTCCAATATGGCTTTAGGAACGGTCGAAATTTCTTGACAGGCAGACATGGGTTTGCATTTTTATGAATAACATTACACAACGTTTCATAAAATATATCGATGTCCCTATTATCCGATAACACATGTTCCATGTTTTCGATATCTGTTTTAAGTCTCATTTCATATTCCATGTTCTGATCTGGAGTTATTTTACGCCAGTTTATACACATTTCAGACTCAGTCTCTACCTTAGTTACCACGTTACCGCACACAAAGTGTATACAACACAATATAGGTTTATGTCGTGACATGTTAAGACAGCAATCGTCAGCGACCTCACAATGTACAACTAAATCTGAAATTTCTAATGGCATGCATACATAGTCAATAGTAGTTGAGTAATTCCCATCATATGAAACATAAGTTTCTGCAGAACCTAAACATGTGTCAAGCATATTTATTGCACATAAATTACAATCAAACAGGAACTTGAGTAGCAATTTATCTCTAGTATTTCTAAGTTTTGAATTAATATTTGCATTAAAATCACCCATGAAGATGACTGCACCTTTCTCCTTATAAGTGTAGTATAGATCATATAACATATTTATATACTCACTGTATATCTCAACTGAGTGGTTATTGCATGGTAAATATACCTGAAAGATAAATAAGTATTGTTCATGCATTAATTGCATTTGTACTGCTACAATTCTATTGTCATCGATTTCCAGAGGCGTAATGATATTATCAACACGTTTGTGCCACATTAAAGACACCCCACCTCTACCTATTTTAATCTTTTGCAATCCAAGATTTTCACATTTCGTATAATGCCTATAATCACTATGTATCGAGTCCATAAAGTGTACATTACCGGACAAAAGCCAATGCTCGGACAATCCACAAATATCAATGCTAACTAACATATTGAGGTAAAAGTGTTTTATACCATATTGAGCCTGCGGTATATTGAAATTTAGTTGTAGTTTATACTCACGCTGCTTATTGCACGGTTAGGCTAAGCCCACAAGTGATCGTCTCATGATGGTGAACATTTCTGCCAAGTGGTGACAAAATCAATCCAGAAATGAGACACATATAGATCTAGAGCGGACACGAAATTGGACGGTCGGAAGGACGGATGGAATGACGGACAGACGGGATGACACGCCCAAACCTATAATTCTTCTTCTTCTTCTCCTTCTTCTTCTTCTTCTTCCATATACAGGACAGGAATCCAATATAACTGGAGTGTACTTTGTCCACGGTTAGGGTTGGGAGGAAGTCCTGTTATTGATGTTATTAATTATAATCATTTATAAGAAGACATCCATTTACAGTAAATTAAGACCGACAGACAGATAGACAGTCGGATTAACCAACGGTTGATATTAGTTGCGTTTAGCCGTAAATGAAAAACAACAACAACACGACAACAACACAGTGCGTCAACAAGAAAACTAGACCAATAAAAGAAAACTTTGATTTCGGTGAGTATTGTACGTGACAGTTAGTTGCTGCAGCATGTATAAATATACAACTAAAACAATCATAGTTGCTGCGACCTAGACATGCATTTCAACATTAGGAGAGTAACACAGTTTGGTCCTTGACTTAATCAGTTATTGGGAACCAGACCTAAGACTTATTTCGTCCCATGCTACGTACTACGATCTTTTGCAGTACATACAGATCCCCGGTCATTTTCGTGAAAGAGACATTTCATACATATGTTAAAAACTATATGTGTTTATTACAGAAACTTACAGAAAGTGTAGGCATATTACCAATTAATTTAAAGCATTTATTGATCATCAGATGCTTATGGTTCACTGAAAAATGGGCGCAGGATGAAAAGCGTACCATTGCCTAAGTGTACCAGTGCCTAAGCGTACCAATTTAAGATGAAGTGTACCACCTCTGTATACATGTGTTTTTATCACAATTAGTTAACATGCGACTAATAAGGTGTGATAAACAACATCTGATACTTGTGTAGTTTAGAAAATGTGTGAAATAGGGAATAGTTGTTAGTAGGGATTTATGTTGATTTTATTAATTGAAATAGAAAAAGACATCCAGTTTTAATGTTCAAAATTTGATAGCTCCTTTTATATAATGCATGTCAGGGAAGGTATTGCATCCTTTGCTTTTATTGCAATAATATATTACCCTGCTAAACTGTGCAATTGCCATATTCATTTCTTATAGTTATGTTTTGTTATTTGTTTCATATTTATGTGAAATATATTTTGATGGAAAACACATTTATATTTTATTTTATAAATCATCAAAATGCATTATATTATTTCATGTATAGCTTTTGCTCTATAAACATGTACATGGGGTGGTATGCTTCATCCTGCCAAGTGGTAAGCGTTCCCCTGGTACGCTTTGGCAATGGTACATAAGCTTACATATACTATACATACTTTTTAGTTCAAACTTCATATTAATTACATTTGTCTGTATAACTGTACAATTTATATGCACCGGCATGTAGGAGAAGCTTCTTTTCCTGTATATTCAGCCACTTAAGAGCTGAACTGCTTTTATATACTAAATTAACACCATTTCAACACCAGTGAGACTTTTATCTTTTAATTTAAGGTCTCTCAATTTAACATAAAAACAGTATTTATGAGATAGAATTGTCACAATAAAAATAACTAACACAAGTTTAATAAGTAATAACAAATAATTTCCATTATTCAGGGGATGGCCGAATAGACATCGGTGGCTGAATAGACAGGAAAGAAGGGTATGCCTAGTTATGCCCCTGTCTGTAATGCTTATTCAAGTATGTCTATGCAACATTTTACATGATACCAATAAATTCAAGTTTTGTTTAAAGTTTTGGTGGTTGTGTCTAATCCGGAGATTTTTTCGTGTTTGTAGGTGATCTGTATGTATGATGAATAGTCAACATTGATTGAATGGCCTCAGCACTGGAGACAGCAGACAGTGTGGACAGCCTGCAGCAGCTGTGTACATGCTATCTGGTGAACCACATGGACGTCCTGGCAGCCTCCCTCCAGGCAGCTGTCAGCCAGAGCGGACCCTCCGCCTCGTTGTCTATGGAGTTGAGTAACCGCATGCTGGAGTACTACTCGAGGATCAGCATCCACAGTTTGGAGAAAGACCAGCACCTTCATGACATACTTAGCACTGGCCTGTCTTTCAACCGCGTTGCATTGGTACGACGAGGCGTAGTCAGTGCTGGAAACTTGAATGAATTGTCTCAAAGTAACAAGTTTAAAAGCATTGTATTATGGCTTTTTGAGGAAGACCGATTCAGTGGTGTCTGTGATGAGCAGCTTAAACTCCTTCAAAGCAGCGAACATAGTTTGTGTTCTTTAACTTTAAAGGTACATTGTAGCCCATTTCGCTTGTCAGAAATAATGTTTGCTCCCAGAGGTAAGCAGATCAGCAATGAATTTCTGATGTACATGCCAAAATCTGTGGATCCAACAGTGTCTAATGTGAAATACAAAGTACCAAAGTTATCAAATTTGGATAAAGGTACCAATAAAGAGGAACTTCAGTTCTCTGATTCTGATTGGATTTGTGGAGGCGGTGACAACAGAGGCGCTGAATGTAATCAAGATTTGCAGTCCAGTAGCCTACGGTCCCTCACACTGATAAGCGGAAGTCATTTGAACGATGTTGTGTTAGAATTCTTATCATCACTTCTTCCACACCTATCCAGCCTGCACTGTCTTGCTTTGACAGTTAGTATGTACAGGCCTGTGTCCTGGCTGCTGTCTTCGACCTGGCTGACAGCTCTCCAGCACTTGCAGTCTCTCACAATCTCAGCATGCTATCTGCCAAGTGCTGAAGATAAGCTGACCGCACCGGCTGCACCACATTTCTTTCAGAAGTTGTCCACATTCAGATATTTAAGGTAGTTTCTTACGCTATTCTGGAGTAATATCTTGGCACATTTATTATCATTTTTGAAAGAGCAATGAATAAAAGAGAGCAGCAGTTAGAAATTATTATATTCTGTGATGTTTCATTTAGTTTATGTAAAATTAAGATATTTTGTAACATAAATAAAAATCACAATCAATTTATATTTTACTTTGGTGGAATAATATGTTGTGTAAATGGAATTTTAAGACTTCTTCTGCAGGCACCTGGATATCAGCCATGGATGTAAGGACCCTGAGCATGAAGCGTTGTACACAGAACAAGAGCAGCAGCAGTTCTTTGAATCTGTTACAGTCCTGCCCTGTCTCAAGTCACTGGATATTGCTGGCACAAACTTGCAAAATATCATTTATCAGAAGGACCTAATGTAAGCCATTTTTTATTTAAATGTATAAAGTTATTTGATATTTAGAGGTCGATTAACAAAGATGATACTGTTTTTTAGCTCACCTGAGCCCAACGGGCTCATGGTGAGCTTTTGTGATCGCCTTTTGTCCGTTGCGCGTAGTGCGTCGTCAACATTTACCTTGTGAACACTCTAGAGGCCACATTTATTGGCCAATCTTTATGAAACTTGGTCAGAACATTTGTCCCAATGATATCTCGGCCGAGTTTGAATTTGGGTCATGTGGGTAAAAAACTAGGTCACTAGGTCAAATTGAAGAAAAAGCTTGTGAACACTCTAGAAGTCACATTTTTTACCCAATCAACAAGAAACTTGCTCAGAACATTTGTTCTAATGATATCTTGGCCGAGTTAAAAAATGGTTCCGGTCCGTAAAAAACCATGGCCGCCAGGGGGTGGGGCAGTTTTCCTTATATGGCTATAGAAAAAGTTTGTAAACATTCATGAAGTCACATTTTTTGCCCAATGAACATGAAACTTGCTCAGAACTATTGATCTTATGATATCTCATCCGAGTTAGAAAATGGTTCCGGTCCGTTAAAAAACAGGGCCGCCAGGGGGAGGGGCAGTTTTCATTATATGGCTATTGGAAAAGCTTTTGCACACTCTAGAAGACACATTTTTTGCCCAATCAGCATGAAACTTGCTCGGAACCTTTGTTCTTATGATATTTCGGCTGAGCTCGAAAATGGTTCCGGTCGGTTGAAAAACATGGCCGCCAGGAGGGGGGGGGGGGGCAGTTTTCCTTATATGGCTATAGAAAAATCTTGTGAACACTCTAAAATTCACATTTATTGCCCAATCAACTTGAAACTTTGCCCAGAACCTTTGTTCTCTTGACGGAGCTCCAAAATGGTTCTGGTCTGTCAATAAACATGGCCGCCAGGGGGGGGGGGGGGCAGTTTTCCTATTTGGGCTATAGAAAAAGCTTGTGAACACTCTTGAAGTAACATTTTTTGCCCAATCATTATGAAACTTGCTCAGAACATTTGTTTATATGATATCTTGGCCGATTAAGAAAATGGTTTTGGTCTGTTGAAAAACATGGCCGTCAGGGATGGGGAGGGGGTTCAGTTTTCCTTATATGGATATATTGAAAATTTTAAAAAGCTAGTGAACACTCTAGAGGCCACATTTGTATCCCAATCATCATGAAACTTTCTCAGAACATATGTTGCAATGATATCTCGGACAAGTTCGAACCCAGTCCACATGTGGTAAAATACTAGGTCACCAGGCCAAATGGAAAAAAACAAGCTTGCAAACGATCTAGAGGCCACATTTTTAGCCGAATCTTCATGTAACTTGCACAGAACAGTTTAATTCCTTAACCCCTCAGGTGAGCGACCTAGGGCCTTATGGCCTTCTTGTTTTCATTTAATTTGTCTAGTGAACATTTACACAGTTCAGAAATAAAGAAAGTTCTTCCTTTGATTCAGTGACATACAAAAATAAAAAATGTGTTTTACTATGTTAATAATGTAGAAATGGTGAAAATGATAAGAGTATAGATTTTACGCGACGTAGTAAAAAAATGGGTATTACTTTTGTTAACAAATATCAAAAGATGGAGATGATGAAAGATTTATGGTGGCACCAAAAAACCAGTTCTCTGCATATAGAGAATACTAGGTTAGTGTGGAATAAAGATAAGTTTATTTAACAATGCTTAGAAAACCTGAACCACAAGCCATGGTATTCTGTTTATCCCATCATTTTCTGCCTTTAGTTTGAAAATAAACAAAAGAAAAACATTAAATAACACAAAAAACATAAAATCACATCACGATAAACAACAAAATGACGTCACGATAAACAATAAAATGACGTCATTGTACTGCACGTAGAAATACAGCTAAGTTTATCCCACAGGCTGTTATTTCGTCAATGCACACCTGATGATGGGATAAATGCCATATGATTGTATAAATAACTGTTTTATGAATCATCACAAGATAGGCCTTTATAAGATTTTACTTGCACAGTACATAATTACTATGATTCCCTTGAAGTGCTTAAGTTGGCACAGACTGTACAATTGTCTAACCCCTGTGGTTTTTGCAGGAATGAATCCCAAAGATTTGATTACCTGGGGCTCTTTGCAACACACGAGCGTGTCTGCCAGCATACATTCATTCCAGCAGACAAAGTAAGGCTTTAATTGGTGTCCTGGGCCCGTATTCACAAAGCTCCTTCCTTAAGTCTCTGGCTGTTTTATGCATAGGTCTTTTAACATTAAAATGTTGTTAACTTGTAAATATTGCTTATATGTTTGGTATTGCAGCCTTCTTTGCAATGAAATTGGATTTCACATAGAAAATTTAATCTGAAATGTTCAACTAAGTACAACATAAGTTAAGATTTCCCTTAGGAGCTTTGTGAATACCAGCCCTTGTACAAAGGAAGATTGTATGTCACATTTTTTGTATTTGAGCCGCGTCGTGGGAAAACCGGACTTAATGCATGTGCGTAAAGTGTCGTCCAGGACTGCACTTTACGCCTACAGTGGATTTATGTTTAGAAGAGACTTCCTTGAAACAGAAAATACCACAAAAGCGGAAAGTGCCATCCCGGATTAGCCTGTGCAGACTGCACAGGCTAATCCGGGACGACACTTTACGCACATACATTAAGCCCGGTTTTCTCACTACGCGCCTCATTTATAAAAGGAAGTTATAAGCAAAAAATATTCATTAACAACTCCTGTGCAGTTCTGTTCTTATTACTACCAAATTCTATGAACAAAATACTGATTGGACTACAGTGGAACTTTGTTATCTCGAAGTCTGTGGAATTTGAAATGATTTTGATGTATCCGAAGTTTGATATATCTGAATACATACTCTTTTACAGTATTGGGTTCAAATGATTGATAAATGATACAACACCCTGTGTGAGATACATCTGGGTTAATACACACACTAGACATGTATTGTAACTGTACAGTACATCAACTGTTGATGTTTTTATATTTTAACATTTTAATACGTTTTAATGCCACGGTTGTTTGGTTGTGTAGATCAGCGGTGATGCTAGCGAAGAGCAGCTGTTGGTGGCGCTGTGGTCCTACCAGCACAACCAGGTGCTCATGTACAGAGTCCTCGGGGCTGTGAAACGACTCGTCCGCGACGGGGAAACATTCTCAACACAGAACGGGCTTGCTTTCTTTGAAGTGAGAACTACATTATGAAGTTTTAGTTGATGTTGAGATGCATGATTTATGTGATGCAAAATAATTACATATTTGCAACTGTGCAATACATTGTATAACATTATTACAGAAATGACATATTGGTAATTATTTTAAACTTTGATAATATGCTACGCTTTAGGGTTAGGGTTAAAGGTTTCTAACCCATCTGTAGGCATAGGAAGATCGTGCACTTAAGTCAGATTGATAATATAATATATTCTTTTAAACTGTTAATTGTTCAAAGTTTTTGTATAATGAATAGTGGATTCCTGTTGACAGACATTTGCACAGTTTACTTATGTTTTGGAATTGACATGCTTCTGTATTGAAGTTGACAATTACATGAACCACCAGTACATTCTAATGTCCATAGGGAATTTTAAGACACTATCCACAGATGCTGTAGAGAATGATACGTCGCTATCCACAGTAGAGAATTATGACAATATCCACAGATTCTGTAGAGAATTATGGTGCTATCCACAGATTCTGTAGACAATTTTGACACTATCCACAGATTCTGTAGAGAATTATGACACTATCCACAGATTCTGTACAGAATTTTGACACAATCCACAGATTCTGTAGAGAATTATGACACTATCCACAGATTCTGTAGAGAATTATGGTGCTATCCACAGATTCTGTAGAGAATTATGGTGCTGTCCACAGATTCTATAGAGAATTATGGTGCTATCCACAGATTCTGTAGAGAATTATGGTGCTATCCACAGATTCTGTAGAGAATTATGGTGCTATCCACAGATTCTGTAGAGAATTATGGTGCTATCCACAGATTCTGTAGAGAATTATGGTGCTATCCACAGATTCTGAAGAGAATTATGGTGCTATCCACAGATTCTGTAGAGAATTATGGTGCTATCCACAGATTCTGTTGAGAATTATGACACTATCCACAGATTCTGTAGAGAATTTTGACACTATCCGCAGATTCTGTAGAGAATTTTGACACTATCCACAGATTCTGTAGAGAATTATGACACTATCCACAGATTCTGTAGAGAATTATGACACTATCCACAGATTCTGTAGAGAATTTTGACACTATCCACAGATTCTGTAGAGAATTATGACACTATCCACAGATTCTGTAGAGAATTATGGTGCTATCCACAGTAGGGAATTATGGTGCTATCCACAGTAGAGAATTATGACACTATCCACAGATTCTGTAGAGAATTATGGTGCTATCCACAGATTCTGTAGAGAATTTTGACACTATACACAGATTCTGTAGAGAATTATGACACTATCCACAGATTCTGTAGAGAATTATGGTGCTATCCACAGTAGAGAATTATGACACTATCCACATATTATGTAGAGAATTATGGTGCTATCCACAGATTCTGTAGAGAATTATGACACTATCCACAGATTCTGTAGAGAATTGTGACACTATCCACAGATGCTGTAGATAATTATGGCACTCTCCACAGATCTTATACCATGTGTTTCAGGGTTTGCTGACCTACCTCAGCAAGTGCAGTGAATGGGACTCCAACGTTGCCAGCGAAGATCACTTGGATGAAAAGAACGTCTACAGCATCCTGTATGCTATATGCTGTATATCTGAAGATCAAATAATGAAAATCAGAATAAAAGTGAATTATAATGTGTAATGTAAAAGTTAGCCACTTTAATTCCATTGCCATCTTAATCTAAAAAATCTGCCATAAAGATGACTTGTCATTTCTGACATTGAAGTATTTCCCAATTATTTTTATGCCCCCCATGGGAACTTTGGGGGCATATACATGTAGTAATCACAATGGAGCTTCGGGGGCATATACATGTAGTAATCACAAGGGAGCTTCGGGGGCATATACATGTAGTAATCACAAGGGAGCTTCGGGGGCATATACATGTAGTAATCACAAGGGAGCTTCAGGGGCATATACATGTAGTAATCACAAGGGAGCTTCAGGGGCATATACATGTAGTAATCGGGGGGAGCTTCGGGGGCATATGCATGTAGTAATCAGAGGGAGCTTCGGGGGCATATACATGTAGTAATCACAAGGGAGCTTCGGGGGCATATACATGTAGTAATCACAAGGGAGCTTCGGGGGCATATACATGTAGTAATCACAAGGGAGCTTCGGGGGCATATACATGTAGTAATCACAAGGGGGCTTTGGGGGCATATACATGTAGTAATCACAAGGGAGCTTCAGGTGCATATACATGTAGTAATCACAAGGGGGCTTTGGGGGCATATACATGTAGTAATCACAAGGTGCTTCAGGGGCATATACATGTAGTAATCACAAGGGAGCTTCGGGGGCATATGCATGTAGTAATCACAAGGAAGCTTCGGGGGCATATACATGTAGTAATCACAAGGGAGCTTCGGGGGCATATACATGTAGTAATCACAAGGGAGCTTCGGGGGCATATACATGTAGTAATCACAAGGGAGCTTCAGGGGCATATACATGTAGTAATCACATCGTCCTTCCGTCAGTCCCACCTCTTGTGCAGAGTACAACTGTAAAAGTATTGAAGGGATTCAAAATGATACTTCATAAAATGATAGAGGACGTTGAAAGGAAGTGCCAAGTACAAGGACCATAACTCATTCGTCAATATTTATGGAGTTGTTGCCCTTTGGTTAATTTTCTTGTGCGCAGCATCACTCGATTAATATTGAAGGGAGTTAAAATAAAACCACATATAAGTGCATTGATAGAGGATGTTAAGAGGAAGTGCAGAGTACAAGAACCATAACTTTTTCTTCAATATTTATGGAGTTATTGCCCTTTGGTTACAGGTAATGTTCTTGTGCGGAGCTTAACTCCATTAGTATTAAAGGGACTTCAAATAAAACCACATGTATTGATAGAGAATGTTCAGAGGAAGTGCAGAGTGCAAGGACTATAACTCTTTCTTCATATTTATGGAGTTATTGCTCATGGCTTATTTTTCTTGTGTAGAGCATACCTACATACTGTAATGTTCGTGTCCGGAGCAGAGCTTGAAAAGTATTGAAGGAATTCAAATGATATTTCATATAATGACAGAGGGCTTTGAGTGGATGTATGAAGTACAAGGACCATAACTCTTTCTTCAATATTTATGGAGTTACTGTCTATTGCTTATTATTTCTTGTGCAGAGCATAACTACATAGTGTAATTTTCTTGTGCGAAGCATAACTCTAAAAGTATTGAAGGGATTCAAATGAAACTTCATATAATGATAGAGGCTTTTTAGAGGAATAGCTGAGTACAAGGACCATAACTATTTCTTGTGTCAAAACACATCTTCAGGGGCATTCGTCACTTACAGTGACAACGCTTGTTTCAAAAAAAAAACATTTTAATAGTATTATGTTGTACACTTGAGCACATATCAGTCCTATGTTATTTTTATTATGCCCCCGGCATCTTGATGCAGGAGGCATATAGTGATATATTGTCCTGTCTGTCCTTCCTTGACAAGGTTAAGTAGATTTTACCGTTTCGTCTAGCATCAACACCGCTTACTACAACACTTGGATACTTACACAGTTGTTGCTTATGACCATTCCCTATCCACCCATATCACCCAACCTCACTTTGACCTTGACCTAATTTGGACTAAGAAATGGGCTATCCAGCACCAACCGGGGGCATGTGTGTTTATTAAACACAGAATCTTGTTTAAAATCAAATTTTAATAGAAGGCCTCCTATTAATTTTCAGATACATCGTATATTACATTGTACATAACTCTCCTGTGAAGAAAGCCATCAGTGTACAGCAAAGAAGGTATCTTTTTGTACTTATGAGCCAATGTGCATTGTATGTAATTACATCTGCACTTCACTATCTCAAAATCACCCAAATTTCCAAATGACTGAGATATTCAGAGTTCTGCATACTAGAATATAGAACTTGGGTTGTTGTTCAATATATGACGCCTGGGGTCGTATTCCAGAAACATCTTAGGTGAAATCTTATCATTAGCCTTAAAATCATCATTTTTCTTAAGCATTTTATTCCATGTATACTTGAAATTCTGCTATATGTTTACTAATTATCAACTGATTATCAACTAAGATTTACTTAACTGTAATTGGATTCATTAATTTCTGTTTAGTTTTTAAAATATTACCGTACAAAAAATGGAACTTAAGTGAAAATATTTTAAGCTCAACTTAAGATGTTTCTGGCCCCTGCTGATAACAATTCATGAACGAATTTAGTAGAACCAGAGACAAATTAACACGTTTTGATCACCATCGTCTCCAAATGTTGTCAATACAAATAAGATCAGTGCACATTCTATCAAATGGTTACAGTGTATATTGTGTCATAGTCGGAAACAAAATATTCCGTTATTACGTGTTCCTATTTATTGAAATAATAATCTGTTTCCAACAGTATTGTGTCGGATGTCTACTAGTTCATTGTATCTTTTGTTGTTGTAATGAGTGCCAACTGTATATTTTAAATCTCATTGTCTGACAAGTTTTATATTCAAATACCAGTACGTATGAGATCAATAACAGTTAGCCACTGACTTCGGAAAATGGGGAAGAAGTGTGAAACAAATCCCCTGCAGTAAAAATCTGGAAATTTGACAATTTTGCAAAAATCTGGGAAAATTCAGGGAACGCAGCCAAAAAGTGATAGACCAAAACCAAAATGAAAAAGTGAAGTCTAGAATCTTATATATAATTGGATAATAAAACAAGCAATTCCTCATAAAAAGTTAACTATAGTAAAATTCCAAAAATGGAGAATAGTGGTCTTATATTTATGTACACTATCACTAACTGTACCGGTACTTGTTGACAAAAATGTTAGGGAATATCACAATCTGGTCAGAAAAAAATCGTGGAAACATCAGAAATTTTCTTAGGAACTTTAGTGGCCTTCCTAGTTACTATCTACTTCTGTTTTCAGGTGGTTCTTGGAGCAGCTGCTGGTGGTGTTCAAGACTGGCCATCCTAGTTACTGTCTACTTCTGTTTTCAGGAGGTTCCTGGAGCAGCTACTGGTGGTGTTCAAGACTGACCACCCTAGTTACTATCTACTTCTGTTTTCAGGAGGTTCTTGGAGCAGCTTCTGGTGGTGTTCAAGACTGACCACCCGAGTTACTGTCTACTTCTGTTTTTGTAGGTTCCTGGAGCAGCTACTGGTGGTGTTCAAGACTGGCCATCCTTGTTACTGTCTACTTCTGTTTTCAGGAGGTTCCTGGAGCAGCTACTGGTGGTGTTCAAGACTGGCCATCCTAGTTACTGTCTACTTCTGTTTTCAGGAGGTTCTTGGAGCAGCTACTGGTGGTGTTCAAGACTGGCCATCCTAGTTACTGTCTACTTTTGTTTTCAGGAGGTTCTTGGAGCAGCTACTGGTGGTGTTCAAGACTGGCCATCCTAGTTACTGTCTACTTCTGTTTTCAGGAGGTTCTTGGAGCAGCTTCTGGTGGTGTTCAAGACTGACCACTCTAGTTACTGTCTACTTCTGTTTTCAGGAGGTTCTTGGAGCAGCTACTGGTGGTGTTCAAGACTGGCCATCCTAGTTACTGTCTACTTCGGTTTTCAGGAGGTTACTGGAGCAGCTACGGGTGGTGTTCAAGACTGGCCATCCTAGTTACTGTCTACTTCTGTTTTCAGGAGGTTCCTGGAGCAGCTACGGGTGGTGTTCAAGACTGACCACTCTAGTTACTGTCTACTTCTGTTTTCAGGAGGTTCCTGGAGCAGCTACTGGTGGTGTTCAAGACTGACCACTCTAGTTACTGTCTACTTCTGTTTTCAGGAGGTTCCTGGAGTAGCTACTGGTGGTGTTCAAGACTGACCACCCTAGTTACTGTCTACTTCTGTTTTCAGGAGGTTACTGGAGCAGCTACTGGTGGTGTTCAAGACTGACCACTCTAGTTACTGTCTACTTCTGTTTTCAGGAGGTTACTGGAGCAACTACTGGTGGTGTTCAAGACTGACCACTCTAGTTACTGTCTACTTCTGTTTTCAGGAGGTTCCTGGAGCAGCTTCTGGTGGTGTTCAAGACTGGCCATCCTAGTTACTGTCTACTTCTGTTTTCAGGAGGTTCCTGGAGCAGCTACTGGTGGTGTTCAAGACTGACCACCCTAGTTACTGTCTACTTCTGTTTTCAGGAGGTTCCTGGAGCAGCTACTGGTGGTGTTCAAGACTGACCACCCTAGTTACTGTCTACTTCTGTTTTCAGGAGGTTCCTGGAGCAGCTACTGGTGGTGTTAAAGACTGGCCATCCTTGTTACTGTCTACTTCTGTTTTCAGGAGGTTCCTGGAGCAGCTACTGGTGGTGTTCAAGACTGGCCATCCTAGTTACTGTCTACTTCTGTTTTCAGGAGGTTCCTGGAGCAGCTAATGGTGGTGTTCAAGACTGACCACCCTAGTTACTGTCTACTTCTGTTTTCAGGAGGTTCCTGGAGCAGCTACTGGTGGTGTTCAAGACTGACCATCCTAGTTACTGTCTACTTCTGTTTTCAGGAGGTTCCTGGAGCAGCTACTGGTGATGTTCAAGACTGGCCATCCTAGTTACTGTCTACTTCTGTTTTCCGGAGGTTCCTGGAGCAGCTACTGGTGATGTTCAAGACTGGCCACCCTAGTTACTGTCTACTTCTGTTTTCAGGAGGTTCCTGGAGCAGCTACTGGTGATGTTCAAGACTGACCATCCTAGTTACTGTCTACTTCTGTTTTCAGGAGGTTCCTAGAGCAGCTACTGGTGATGTTCAAGACTGGCCACCCTAGTTACTGTCTACTTCTGTTTTCAGGAGGTTCCTGGAGCAGCTACTGGTGGTGTTCAAGACTGACCACCCTAGTTACTGTCTACTTCTGTTTTCAGGAGGTTCCTGGAGCAGCTACTGGTGGTGTTCAAGACTGGCCATCCTAGTTACTGTCTACTTCTGTTTTCAGGAGGTTCCTGGAGCAGCTAATGGTGGTGTTCAAGACGCTGAACTATCCTGGAAGCTGGAAGCCGGCTCTGAACTCTCAGAGAAACAAGGTCAGTTGCAGGCAGTAGGATGTAAGCTAACACCTATGGAACTTTGCTTGCTATTTATAATTTTATTTGAGTGCAATGTGGAATGAAACCATTCATTGACATGGTATGCACACAGCAACTATAAACTAGTACTGATCATTTTTATATTGCAGATTTTGCGAGTTGTAATCCTGCATATTATCATTTTGGATTTGGAGTTTGTAGCTGTAAGTTACTTTTTTAATATTTTAGTGTATACTATCAGAAATCCTTAACAAGCAGTTTTCATTCAGACATTGAATAAATAATGTACCGTAGTTTTTGTGTTGCCAGCAAAGGGGACATATAGGGGCTACTTATGGCAGCGGCGGCAGTGGTGGCGGCGTTGTTGGCGGCAGCGGCGTCCCCTTCAGATTGTGCAGACAGTAACTTGAGAAGTTTTTGTGCAATCATTATGAAACTTGAGGGAAGTGTTAGTAGGCATAAAAGGAAGGTTAAGTTTACGTGTTTAGCATAATTGCTCTTATCGTACTAGAGTTATGCCTCTTTAAAAAAAAGTTCAAATAAGGCTTGTGCAGACAATAACTTTGTGCAATCATCATGAAACTTTAAAGAAGTGTTAGTAGGCATAAAATGAAGGTTAAGTTTAAGTTTTTAGCATAATTGCTCTTATCATTCTTGAGTTATGCCCCGTCAGGCTACACATTCGATTTGCGGAGTTCTAGTCTTTTCTAGGAGGCCAAATATTTCACATTCCTACCCGGTATAGCCATGTGTCCTTTTCAGCTGTGACGAATCTATACGTAAAATGATTTCCTTCAATAGATGGCACAGAGGTGTGGAAAGCCTATGCCTAATTTGTTTGACACAAAAATGTAATCATTGGAAACCGGTCTTAATGCATGTGCGTAAAGTGTCGTCCCGGATTAGCCTGTGCAGTCCGCACAGGCTAATCCAGGACGGCACTTTCCACTTTTATGGTATTTTCTGTTTCAATGAAGTCGCTTCTGAACATAAATACACTGTAGGCTGAAAGTGCCTGCAATGAAAACTATTTTTAGTTGGACAAGTGGCTTGCTTGGGGACAGGTAGAATTTTGCAATACACCTGTCCATGTACAAGCGAATATTTTGGATATTTCCACATCCCTGTAGAATGTTGCTGATATTTGACCGTTGGGTTCCGCAGGTGTAGTCACCAGTTTGAGCAGTATGTGAATGTTGGGTTCTGCAGGTGTACAGTCACCAGTTTGAGCAGTATGTGGAGGTGCTGGTGTCCACTTACCAGGGCTGGTGTCACCAGGCGCAGAAGGAGCTGCTACTGAGACTGCTCCACTCCGCTTGCAGGATCAGCCAGGACTGCAAGCTGGTCGCCGGGCGCAACGCAAATCTGGTACAGGTGGGCATTGGAGGCTGTAGAGTAGACCTTCATATTATATTGGTTACTTGATATTTAGATTACTAAGCTACGAGATACGGAAATGAAACTGTTCCGAAATAAAACTGAAAAATCTCACTGAATAATTATTTAAAGGAAAATAAATATTCGAGAGATAAATTTTAAATCAGAGTCAGAGTGTCTGTGTATTCATTTCAGGAAAGAGAATAGGAATACTCTTTAAGGCGATTTTGGTGTCCAGAAATGAAAAAAAAGAACAGTGTCAGTGATTAAGAACATATGAAAGACTCTTGATTATTGAAACATTAGTCCATTGTTCAACAGTTTGAAAATGCTAAAGTTTGTGTGTAAATATGGCTGACAATGTTATGTTGGTAGACTATGTTGGAGTTGATCTGCGACATGATGCAGAGTGGGTTTGTGTGTAAATATGGCTGACAATGTTATGTTTGTAGACTATGTTGGAGTTGATCTGCGACATGATGCAGAGTGGGTTTGTGTGTAAATATGGCTGACAATGTTATGTTTGTAGGCTATGTGGGAGTTGATCTGCGACATGATGCAGAATGGGTTTGTGTGTAAATATGGCGACAATGTTATGTTTGTAGACTATGTTGGAGTTGATCTGCGACATGATGCAGAGTGGGTTTGTGTCTGTTGAGCTGTTGCAGAAGCAGTGGAGCATCCTGTGGACTCTCACAGACGAGGTGCCGGCAAACTGCGCGCTTTTCGTGCAGCACAACGGCTTTCACATGGGAAGACAGTGTATTGAGGTGAGGCAAGCTCACTGTACCTTCATGAACTTTGCTTAATTATGACCCAATCGAAGCCGCCCATAGAAAGATATTGGCCATTAGCAGGGTATATTGTTTTGCTAAACTTCATGAAAATGTTTATGGGTATTATATCTGGGCCAAGTTTGATGATCAACAAAATCGCCCCAGGAACTTTAGAGTTATACATGTATATTGCCTAGGAATTATAAAATTTGCCTTTTTAGCGGTTTCTGCTCTCGAAGTCCAACAGTTTTCACCAAACGTGATTAAAATGAATAATATCTGGACCATGTTTGACAATCATCCAAATTGCTTCAGGAACTGCAGAGCTATGGCCCTTAAATTGTCAAAAATTGGCGTTTTTAGCTGTTTCTCTTTGTCCGACAGTTTTCCACCGATCTTCAACAAACATGACATTTTAAATATTGCTTTGGACCAAGATGGGGCATAACTGTTTAGCAATTAGCTTTTTGTGTATGACCCCGGCATCTTGATGCGAGAGGCATATAGTGATTGTCCTGTCCATCCGTCTCTGCGTCTGTCGGTCCGTCCGTGATTCCGTATGAGGTTAATTAGATTTTACCGTTTCATCTAGCACCAATACCGCTTACGACAACACTTGGATACTTGCCTATGACCATTCCAAATCTGCCCATATCACCCAACCTCACTTTCACCTTGACCTTGACTTAATTTGGACTAAGAATAATTCAAATGGGCTGTCCAGCACTAAGCGAGGCCATGTGTGTTTATCGAATACAGTGTCTTGTTTTAAATTTTCTTCTACGGCCTAAAGTACATTGGAAGAGAATAGTTGCATGCGATTACTCGGCACAAAGTCTGTTTTCTGCAAACATGAAATCTCTTGCTTACAGCTGTATTCCATATATCTGAGTTTGTTATCACATAGTGCCGTTCGATTTGTTTAGTTGTCACTTCCAATGATTGATGGTGGATGTCATAAGCTGACCACAGATTTCAGAAACTTGCAACAATCTTAAACTTGAAGCTGAATTTGTCATGTCTAGATCAGCATTTTTGTTTCGTTGATGACAACAAAAGTTGTATGCAATGTTCTTTAGGTTACGCATGCGCAAATAATTCCTTCTTTGTTACATATAAAATAATCAAAGTTTGATCTCAATTTTCACTGTGACCAAGCTACTTTCCATACATTGTTGGAAAGATAAGGCCATAACCGTTTGACAAAAACAGCATGTCAAACATTTCTATGCGTTGTAACTCAATATATTTACCTTAGAATAAATACACCAGTTTTGACAGGCATGGGGGCTGCTATTTTGTGCATGAATACATGGGCCAAAAGTTATGAAGCTGGGAACCACTTAGACAAAGTTGTGCCCCAAACTGTCTTTTTTTCTTATTTCTTACATGTATACCTTAAAATTGATACCAAAACATATTTAAACTGTATTTTACAAATTCTATGCATCCTGCACTCAATCATACGTGCTTATTATCTAACTGACAGCATGTAACCCTGAGGATGTGACTTCTGTTTTTGGGTGATTAGGTCTTACCTTACCGACTGTCATGTTTAACCAATTGCAACCCACAGGTTTGTTCTGAAGCTACATGATTGTATGGATTGGCTGAAAAATTTAGTGATAAGTCCTGTATGTTTAGCTTAGTTTTAATTTTTTAATAGTGTATTGCTTGATGCAACATAATGTAAGAGTTTAACCCACATCTCAGTACCAATGGCATACACCAGAATTCTTAACAGCTGCTTTGGCACCACTGTAGAGACAGCGGCTCATTGCAAGTGTGATATATAGGGTCTGACACGAGTTGTCATTTCATACCATATTTTATTAAACAAGTTCAGGAATTTTGTTAGTAAGCGAGCCTTTGGTGATCTTTTTTATGCCCCCGGCATCTTGATGCAGGAGGCATATAGTGATCGTCCTGTCCGTCCTTCCGTCTGTGACAAGATTAAGTAGATTTTACCGTTTTGTCTAGCACCAACACCACTTACTACAACACTTTGATACTTACACAGTTGTTGCTTATGACCATTCCCTATCCACCCATATCACCCAACGTCACTTTGACCTTGACCCAATTTGGACTTATAATAATTCAAAAGTGCCATTTCTTGGTTAAATAGATTTTACCGTTTCGTCTAGCACCAACACCGCTTATAACAATACTTAGATATTTACACAGTTGTTACTTATGACCGTTCCCAATCCACCCATATCACCCGACCTCAATTTGGCCTTGATCTTGACCTAATCTGCACTAAGAATAATTCAAATGGGCTGTTTCTTGGTTAACTAGATTTTACCGTTTCGTCTAGCACCAACACCGCTTACTACAACACATGGATATTTACACAGTTTTTACTTATGACCGTTCCCAATCCACCCATATCACCCAACCTCACTTTGACCTTGACCGAATTTGGACTAAGAAATGGGCTACCTAGCACCAACCGGGGGCATGTGTGCTTATCAAAGAATCTTGCTTTTAAACGAAGTAAAACCCTTCAAATTTTACCAAAATGAGTTGGTAAATCCTCAAAGTTGTGTACTGACGTAATGTCATTTCATGTTGACGTCTTCATTTCACCAAAATAACGTCACACGATTGGTCAGTCAAAGAATATGTAGCAAATGAAAACTCTCAAAACGTTATCTTCAAAAAATATGTAGCCAATGAAAACACTCAAAATGTTATCTTACACATGTGTAAGATAGAAATATTTGTAATGGTTGTTTTACATGGAAAACAAGGTATAGCATGTGATAAAAAAATGTTTGTAGTGGCTGTATTACACGGAGAACAAGGTATAGCATGTGATTAAACATTGTTTATTTTAATAATAAACATGGCCCATGCTAAATATTCAGTATGCCATATGGATATGGTAGAATGTTCATAATATCAAGACTTTGTTCCAGAAATATCCACAAGATCGGGAGTTGCTCAGGAAGATTACAGGAGCAATGGTTTGTACTGCCTCATAATGCTTTCTTTAAAATACATATTTAAGAAGGAATTTATGAATGTTTATTTGTATATTAAATTTGAAGTGTAAATAATTGTCAAAAGTTAGGCCCGTTGTGATTGATTGGCCATCAAAGTAGGACCCATAATCACATAGACAAATATTCCATTATTTTCATTACATTTTATAAGGTTACAAAATAGTTCCAGCTTTGTTTATCGTAAAGAAATGTTCATTTCAGAGCAACGTGTCTGAGAACTTTCATCTACACTCTCATTTCATGACAGAGGAGATGGTCCAGATGTTCAGGTATGTGAAGGGTTGCCAGCAGGCTTGAAAAGTCAGGGAAATTTGAAATTTTTTCAAGGTCAGTGAATTTTGAAAGTCAGTGAAAAATCAAATTCCAAAAAAGTAAGTGAAAAGGCAGGGAAAAACATGCCTGAAGGTAAACAAATAATTTATACAAATTAGCAGATTATGGCTATAGCAGTCTAAATGTGTTTTGAATTACTAAAATGTTTGTATAAATACATAATAGGCTTATTTTTAGTCAAAAATATATATCTTAACAGTTTTTGTAAATGTCCTAGTGTGAGGTATGATTTGTTCATGGACTTACCTTCCTGAAGATGTGGACGGCTAAAACAGGAGGAGGAGGCCATTGAAAATGGGTGGTTTTGGTCAGTGAAAAACTGGATTTAGTCAGGGAAAGGTCAGTGAAAAGTCAGGGATTTTTTTGCCCCAGGTGCTGGCAACCCTGGTGATGGCAGAGAACAATCTCATTAAAATCATCTTCAGTATGACACTATGATACTATCTGCTTACTGGATCTGTTGAATACACATTAAGGGTCAACTTCAGTTCAGATGACATTTTCTGGAGCCAATAAAATTGCTGCCTTCAAAATGCTGTATATATTATTTTATAAATAAATCAGTAAAACATATTGCCTGAAATTAAGAGCAGTCAGTAATCTAGACAGCTAATTGAACACTATTTTCGGTGTTAAGGTCTTATGTAAATTAACTTATTTGTTTCCAAGGATGGATTGAACAAATAGTATTGTGGAAAATCTGCCGTCAACTTCGCTGTGTAACAAGCTACTTCATTGGGGGTGGAATGGCCACTTATAAATGTTAATAAACATGTCATTTGAAAAAGACCTGTTAAAACAAGGTCTTCAGGTCGTAAAGACAAACAGTTTTAGAGCAAGCGTAAGGATTTGATGTACTTGAGAACACCAGATGAAAAATACCTGTTAAAATGTTGAGGTTTGTTAGCACAAAAGAAATAGTAACATTACACATGTATGTCATGGCCAAAAACATCCTAAACATTTTGGGTGTGGCATGCCTGTAATTGTTTTTTGTCTATTTAAATCATTAAAGGGGCATATCGATGGTATTTCCCATTAATACAGAAACGTATTAAAACAACAAATATACACATTTTTTCATAAATATATTTTTAGGTCGACTATTCGAAGAATAGGTGAGCTTTCCTACTACCTCCGGCGTTGGCATCTGAATGTGGTTAAAGTTTTTACTCAAAGTCTTGTAACTTCAAAACTACATAAGTTATTCATTTGAAATTTGGAATATACCTCGGTCATCAACTCCAGTGTCAGGGGTAACATTCCCTATAACTCTGTTTTGTATTTTGACAGAGTTATGCCCCTTTTTCACGTAGATTTTCTGGTTAAAGATTATATTCAATTGTTTTGTAACTTCTGAACTGCATAAGTTATTCACTTGAAAATTGGTATATATCTTTTGTCATCAACTCCAGTATCAGGGGCAACATTTCCTATAACTCTGTTTTGCATTTTGATGAAGTTATTTTTCACATAGATTTTCTTGTTAAAGTTTATATTCAAAACTCTTATAACTTCAACTACATAAGGTTGAAACTTGGAATAATTTGATGCCATAATTGCCATAACTCAGTTTTGTCTTTCAACAAATTTATGCCCCTTCCACTTCCATAATATGTACCAACTGAAATACTTAGAATAGTCGAGCGCGCTGTCCTTGGACAGCTCATGTTCTAGTAGCAATAATATATTGATGGAATTGTTAAGAAACAATATGTAAAATGCGAAAAAGTTGGGGGGTTTTATACACGGTTCCAGCATGATTCGAACTCGGCCTACAAAATCGCGCGATTCAATGGAAACTTCCTATGCTGGTCTACGTTTATCAATAGTGTGCATGCGTGTAGCGGTACTTCATACACTTTATCGATTTTACTACTAATACTTATTTTCCTGCACCCGCCAAGAGTGTCACGTTGACAACCTTTTTATAATTATAAACAAATATATTATACTGTTTGTTTATAAATACTAGACATTATATAAAATATAATTTAATATTTGAAAATATTATACCATACTACTGTTGAATCACTTTTATTTGCGGGGTACAAATTAGCGCACTTGCTTTCGCGGACATATTTGCGCGGTCAAAAAGCGCAAATCCGATTTTAAAGAAACTTTTAACAAATACATGATATATTTTTTACCAAAAAATGTGTGCCAATTTTAACAGAAGGCCAGTAAAGTGTCCTGTTGTGCATGTTGGTTGCAATAAACGTGTACCAGTACTATATTAGGCTGTTAATTGATTACAGTGATTAATTGCTGTAAAATAGGGGCCGCATATTTAGGGGAGACAATATACAATTTATATCTTAATACTTAAACAAGGACCATTATGGTTTAGCTTTTATTCATTAAAAATATTCAGATCACGACACTCACATATACCTGCGTATATATTATGAATGTTTACCCTCACACATTTGGAACATGTGGAAACTCCTGTGTGCGTTGCTAAATTATGCAATCGGTACATATTTGCGGTGGTCCTAAATTCGCGCAATGGACTGAGCGCGAAAATTATACCTCCGCGAAAATTTGTGATTCCACAGTAGCCGTTGATACACCCCTTTGAGATATGTAATTGCAGAGAAACTGGTAAAATTGAGGACATCATGGCATGAACACTTAATATGTATTGTTATTTTTTTATAACACACAAATTGTTTTAACACTAGTCACACCCTCATGGTGAAAATGTCCATGTGCTCAATGTAGGCTGTATCATATGCAGGTCACTGTTGGCGTACAATGAAGAGGTGGACTACGGGGTCAGCTCGCACGCTGCATGCGTCCTTGTGATGCTGACCGCACCGGGTCCGGATCATTGGACGCTTGCAGAACCTTCAAGGGAAACAATCCTGTCTGAGGTGGATGAAGTTATTAAACTGTGGGACATATATCAACCAAAAGGAATTAAATATAGGTGAGTGTAAAATACTGCACAAAGTGTTAATTTATTTTTTGTGTGTCAGTTAACGTTAAGATGTTGGTTTTTCGTGTGTAAGTTTTTTTTTTCACCAATCATTTTTTAGCTCACCTGAGCACAAAGTGCTCATGGTGAGCTTTTGAGATCGTCCATTGTTTGTCATGTGTGCGTGTATGCGTGCGTGCGTCGTCAACTTTTCATTAAAACAACATCTCCTTCTAAACCACATTAGAAGGCAGATTTTCACCAAACTTCACAGGAATGATCATTAGGTGACCCTCTTCGGTCCGCTGCATATGTAGGTCACCAAAGCTAAAAATAGATTAAAAAAGTATAAACTTTTAAAATCTCTGAAACCGCAGAGCCCAGAGGTTTCATATTTGGTATGTAACATCCTATAGTGGTCCTCTACAAAGAATGTTCAAACTATGCCCCTGGGGTCAAAACTGGCCACGCCCCGGGGGTCATATTGTTTATATAGAATATATAGCAAAAATCTTCTCTGAAACCGCAAGGCCCAGAGGTTTCATATTTGGTCGGTAACATCCTTTGGTGGTCCGTTACAAATTTTGTTCTAATTATTCCCCTCGGGTAAAAACGGGCTACATCCCGGGGGTCACATGGTTTATATAGAATATATTGCAAAATGACTTTAAAAATCTTCTCTGAAACCACAAGGCCCAGAGGTTTAATATTTGGTATGTAACATTCTATAGTGGTTCTCTACAAAGATTTTCAAATTACACCCCGGGGGTCACATGGTTTATATAAACTTTAATAGCAAAATGTCTTTAAAAACCTTCTCAGAAACCGCAAGGCCCAGAGGTTTCGTATTTGGTATGTAACATCCTCAAGTGGTTGTCTACAAAGATTGTTCAAATTATGCCCCATGGGTCAAAACTAAAATGACCCACGGGGGTCACATGGTTTATATAGACTTAAATAGCAAAATTACTTTAAAAATCTCCTCTGAAACTGAAGGGCCAACAGCTTTCCTATATTTGGTACATAACATTGCATAGTGGTCCTCTCCAAAGATTGTTCAAATTATGCCCCTGGGGTCAAATCTTGCCACATCCCGAGGGGTCACCTGCTTTATATAGACTTAAATAGCAAAGGTACTTTTAAAATCTTTACCTGAAACCGCAAGGCCCAGAGGTTTGTTCAAGATTGTTCATATTATGCCCCTGGGATAAAAATAAGCCACACCTCAGGGATGCAAATTCCAATTGGGTTACAAGGTCTCAGGTGAGCGTCCTAGGGCCATCTTGTGTAAAACAGGTACGAAATAATGTGCCCAAATAAAATCTGATATTATAGGTCATAAATTGCTGAAACAGTCTGCAAAAAGTGCCAAAGCCCAGTTATAAACATTCTTGAGATCCAGAAAAATCATATGGGATTCTTGTTTTTATTTCTGGGTGAATCAAGCTATTTTTCTTGTTCTTAAAGTTCTGACATGCAAAATATTAAGGGCACAGTAATAAATGGCTATCATCAGTCCTCTTGGCCTAGTGTTGTATTCCAGAAATATCTTAAGTAAAATCTTATCCTTAGCTTTAAACACATGATTTTCCTTTAGCATTGTATTCCATGGTTCATGAAATTCTGCTGGTGTTCACTAGTAATCAAGTTACTATGTTCTACTAATTACTTAACTGTTATTGGAATCATTAATTTGTATGTACATGTAGTGTTACAAATATTACCTTACACAAATAGGAACGTCAGTGAAAATATTTAAGATAAACTTAAGATGTTTCTAGAATATGGCACCTGTGCCCAGATCCACCAAGTTCCTTACTGAAAACTTACGTAAATTTCTTAAAATCATAAATGTCCTCAAGTCTGTGTCTCATTCATTTAAATGTATAATGTCTTAAATGGTTTTATTGTGGTAAACAATCAACAGATGCTTCTTATTTTACCATTTTTATGCCCTCGAAGTAGGGCATATAGTAGTCGCACCGTACGTCCGTGGGTGGGTCCGTCCGTCCAGATTTCGTTTCCGCTCTGTAACTTTTTAATGCCTGGATGGATTTTAATATAACTTCAGATTATTAGTCCCCATGATTAGACAATGTGTCGCGTACAACTCCCATGATCGTCGGTCAAAGATGAAGGTCACAATTTTAGGTAAAAGGTCATTAATTTTTGTTTCCGCTCAGTTACTTCTTAACGCCTGGAAGGATTTTAATAGAACTTCAGATTATTATTCCCCATGATTAGACAATGTGTCGTGTACAACTCCCATGATCGTCGGTCAAAGGTCAAGGTCACAATTCAGGATCAAAGGTCACTAATTTTTGTTTCCACTTCATAGCTTTTAAATGTCTGGAGGGATTTACATGTTACTTCAGATTATTATTCTCTTTGACCAGACAATGTGTCGCATACAACTCCCATGCTCGTCTGTCAAAGGTCACAATTCAACTTCAAAGGTCAAGGATTTCTGTTTCTCCACTATAACTTCTAAACGTTATTTCCCATGACCAGGCGATGTGTCATGTACAACTCCCATGGTCCTCAGTCAAAGGTCAAGGTCACAATTCAAGGTCAGATGTCAAGTAATTTTCAAGGATTTTAATATTACTTAAGGTTATTTTTTTCCATGACCAGATGATGTGTTGCATACCACTTACATGCTCCTCGGTCAAGGTCTGTGGGTCCAATGTTACACTCAAAAGGTCAAATATTAGAATGAACTTTTTGTAGGAAGCATCATTTTTGCCAACATGTTAGGAATGTACTAAATTGGTGGGAATGAAGATCATTATGAGGCAGTGTGTCACAACAACAAACAGTTGTGTTGCTGAAATCAAGATATATGTCCAGGGCATAGTATTGTACTCTGACATTGTTTTGCCTTCCTAAGATGAGCATATGCTTTGGGGACATATGTCACGCCTTGTTAAAATATAAAATATTGATTTTCACAGGGAAAATTTCATGTTATTTTTTTTCACTTAAATAAATATTACTTAAGTTAAGATTTTCCTTCAGAGTTTTGTAGATATAGGCCCAGAAGTAGGTTCGGAACTTGTGCCGGTTCCTGTGAAGGTATGTTATCGTACAAGACCCAATGTCAGGAAGCTTCATCATTTTGAGGCACATTTTCAGGTCACTTATGCCAATGATCCAACAGCTGGAGAATTATGAAACTCCGACTGCTCAAGTCTGGGCCGCTTGGTTCATCTGTAACCTTGTACGGATCACACGTAAGTTAAGGACACTGTATGCTATTGCAAATTTTAAGTTTATCTAAATAATACAAGAGTGTGCGAGATTGACTGTTACCTTTTTAGCTCACCTGAGCACAAAGTACTCATGGTGAGCTTTTGTGATCGCCCTTTGTCCGTCGTCAGAGCACGCTGTCCAATCTATTTCTACACAACTACTGGCCAGATTTCAATTAAACTTTATGGGAAGCTTTATTACCAAAACGAGGTGTGCACTGAACCTGGATGCTCCGCTTCAGTGAATTTTCTAAGAGTTGTGTGACTTTGAAGGTTTCCGTTATTAGAATATAGCGCACAATTCTTGTCCGGGCTATTTCTTCATAACTACTGGCCAGAATACATTGAAACTGTATGTGATGCTTTATTATCAAAATGAGGTGTACACAGTATAGGATGTTCCCTTTCAGTGATTTTCCTTGGAGTTATGGGACTTTGAAGGTTGCTAAAATTAGCGTATAGTGTGCAATTCTAGTCTAGACAGTTTCTCAGCAACTACTAGCAAATCTTTAATGAAACTTAATGGGAAGCTTCAATACCAAGAGAAGGTGTTCACTGTTCCAAGATGCTCCTCTTCAGTTTTTTTTACAGTTATGAGACTTTATGATTGCTGAAATTAACATATAGAGCACAATTGTCTGGACTCCACTCTTCTGAATGCATTCCTATTACTTGGCAAAGTGCATTGGGGAGCATCCATCAGTTCACTTATATCCTTAATTTACCATTATTGTGTTAAATCATGCATTATATAAATAGTTATTTACTGCTTTTAAAAATAATGAACTGCTTATATTATAGTGTGTTAAGCATTCATTTTATTTGCATTACAAATTTGTTATTTCCTTCTGTTAAAACAATGCATAAAAAAAATTGGCACTTTCATGCTGTTGCATTATTCCCTTGCAGCCGACAACTACTGCATGCATTATTCCCTTGCAGCCAACAACTACTGCACCATGTTGGCCGAGGAAGGAGGACTGATAGTGATACAGAGCGTGATCAGTCACGGAGGCATCAGACCAGATGTCCATGAATTACTGACGCAGATCACACATTTGTATATTATTCACAAGGGATAGCGGAAAACCAACTGCGTTGACTGTGATATTGTGACATGTTTGTGCAAATACTATAATTTATGTACTGGTACTTGTTTATATGTTAAGTAGTCTTTCATTATTTTCTTTGTTACAAAATACACTACAACAGCTGCACAGTTTCTTGGGTCATGGGAACAAAGTTTGGAAAGGTCCAGAATAAATTAGTATGTAGCGGGTCGTGGGAAAACCGGGCTAAATGCATGTGCGTAAAATGTCGTCCCGGATTAGCCTGTGCAGTCTGCACAGGCTAATCTGGGATGACTTTCCGCCTACAGTGGATTTATGTTTAGATAATACTTTCTTGAAACAGAAATTACCATAAAAGCAGAAAGTGTCGTCCTGGATTAGCCTGTTCGGACTGCACAGGCTAATCCGGGACGACACTTTACGCACATACATTTAAGCCAGTTTTCCCACGACACGCCTCGTATGGTGCTCAATACTTCATGAGTGGTTCATGTTAGCTTGTTCCTGCATCTTTTTAGTACCACCCTGTATCTTTTATATGCTCAGATCATTATTTAATAACAATGTTTAAATATCTGTATTAAAGGATTCAAATATATGCAGGAATGTTTGTGTTCTAGTTACTCATAAATAGCTCAATTTTTGTTTTCATAAAATGAAAACAATTAACACTGTCAGATAAGTAATGGCTCAATAATAATAGTGTTGATATCTTTTTTCCACATGTTTCTTGTTGGTAAAACATGTTCTTGAAAGGATTTTGTATTGGTTATATTATAGGGACTGAACTCCAGCTAGTCCAATCGTTAAAACAAAAGAAAATGGTCACAAATACATGATTTTCGTACATAATCGTATAGAACACATTGAAAAATTAGAAGTGTGTTTTTATTTACCTGAAAAACAATCATTTTGATAGTTTTTGTCCTTTTTATTGTACTAAAATCTATAGCATCTGCAGACGCTATAACCCATCAAGTAACTTAAAAATAGTGCTTTTTATATTTAGGATAATCCGATGACAGTTTAGTTTTGTCGAGTCGCTCATGCGCACACTTAAATCAGTTGAGTGTATCGGGGAAAGCAGCGGTATTTGTAAAACGGGAATACCTTGTTCAAGGAAAGTGCGAGCTAACTCAACTTCTATTTTTCAATGAAATAGAAAATTTGTGACAGTTTTTTATCGTTTTTAGCTCGACTTTTCGAAGAAAAGGCAAGCTATTCTACTCGCCCAAGCGTGGGTGTCTGAGCTAGGTTAAAGTCTTTGGTAAGCTAGTTTCTCAGGAATGGCTTGAGGGATTTCATTCAAACTTAAAACATTTATTCCCCACAGTCAAACAAACCTATATATAAAAGGTCAAGTTTGGTAATTATAGTTTGAAATTTGTCAAAATTATGGGCCTTTTTACACTTAGAAATTTTACACAAGCTATATGAACAAGTTAGTTTTTCGGTAAGCTAGTTTCTCAACTTTTGGTTTCCACTTTCTAACTCGAGAAAACAGATTAAGCTATTGTAATGAAACTGCAAACATAGATACCTTATCTCGAGACCTCGCTAAACTCGCTAAGGATTGCATATGGGGATGGGTCAAGGTCACTGTTACTAAAAATAGAAAAACGGTTCCGCTCAATAACTTGAGAACGCATTGAGTTATTTTAATGAAACTTTATACATACATACCTTATATCAAGACCTCGCTTGGGATTACATATGGGGTGGGTGGGAGTCAAGGTCACTGTTACTAAAAATAGAACAACGGTTTCCGCTCAATAACTTGAGAACGCATTGAGGTATTTTAATGAAACACAATACATAGATACCTTATATCGCGACCTCTCTTGGGATTGCATATGGAGTGGGTGGGGTCAAGGTCACTTACTAAAAATGTTATTGATGTACCGACTTTAATGCATTTCATTTGAAAAATTTGGTTTTCGTGGAATTTCCTTATTTCTTGTTTTAGGAAAAAAATGCCAGTAACTAACAAGCTCAAGGAAAGTAGAGCGCGCTGTCCTCCGACAGCTCTTGTCTTTACATATAGTAATGGTTTTACACACGTTTTTACCGTTTAGGCATAACTACAAAAAAAAAGCGAATTTTTATGCACATCTGGAGTTCAGTATCTTCAAATAAAAAACATTACCCTTTAGAATGCATCTTTTTTAATGCAGTGCACAGGGTTGTATATGTACTGTCAAGTGTTGGAAAATGTGAATTTTATTTTTTTATTCAAATGCTAGTACTTACCTAAGTTTCCAACATTTTATTATTGGGTCCTAGCTGTTCCTGTTACCATTATAACATTAAACACTTTAAACTACTTTGTCTTTTTATTTTAAAGAAATCAATTTTTAGTATGTAATTTATAGATAAATTATAAAAACTAGTCAAATGTAAATAAAGAATTTTTTATTCATTTTTTATAACACATACACATGATATATAAAATTATATACACTGTAATCAATGTTCGGAGCAACAGATAAGGGGGTATTTGTGTTAATACCCAATTCTGAAACATTTACCAAATGATTTAGAATTTGATGACAAATACCCAATTCTGAAACCTTTACTAAATGATCTAGAATTTGATGAGTTCAATGCAATTAGTGAATACAGAAGATATCAAAAGGATTCCATTAAGATTTGTCAATGTTTGACTGATACTTTCATATTTCTGTAAGATTTTTATCCTGTAATCATGAACTAGTGTTTCAATAGCAAATAAACATTTAACTAAATATTTATTAAAGCCACTGTCCATAGAGCATAATTCAATACATCTTAAATTGGCATTAGTCCTAACTTACAGTTATGACGTTTATTCAACTGAAAACTGTTTCTAATATACACAAAACATTTTATAATGTCTGTTTGAAAACGCTTCGCACGAACGGAATAAACCCAATGTACATGCTGATTTACTCCAACGATCACCAGCTATCGCATACAGATATAGTGCGAAATTATTAACCTGACACTCATGAATATTCCGTATGCAATCGGCATTTATTTACAGATACAACAACAAGTATCGAACGTATCATAGCCAGTTCTACAATGTAAATTGATATCGTATAGGTTTATATATTGTAAACTTGAATGGTGTAGTGAAACAGAAGTCGCGCTTGCGATGCGAAGTTTGGAGTTCGTGTCCCGGCGTCGACATTTTATAAACATGAGCATTTTACGCATTATGATTATAAATTATTAAACGAAACTGATACTTTACATATATCATGACTTTCTGTATGAATAAAACAAACACAAAAGAAACAAATATTAATTAGATCAAATAAACATAATTAAAAGTAATGATGATACATTTTTTAAATTAATATCCCATGATCTGCATATTTTAAGTATAACACATAACACTTTACATAAGTTTGCTGTCAGAAGGAATTGAACTCGGTCCAATGGCGTGGGATGCTAGCACTTATACCACTCGACCATTTAACACCACTCTCGCTACTCTGTATGTAAATCTATATCAACATAAAGTCCAATAACAGAAACTCGTCCAAAACAACGCAAACAACTGAACACACGGTTTGTCACGAAGATTAATGAGTGTTAGGTTAATAATTTCTCACTATAAGTATAAAAAAAGTTACCAAAACTTTATTATTTACGGATTTCAATGTGGTTTTTTGTATATTGATCGGTAAGGTGTCCATTAGAAACGATTTTTGCAGTTTTATTTTTATTAACATATTTCTAAACTGGTTATTTCAAATGAACACAATAAAATAAACATTGCACAACAATTGTGTGGAATGGTTATTTTATCATATTTGGGTAATTCATACACTCAATAAAGTAACATACTTCCAAGAACTTAATTGATTACCCTGTATTCAATTATTTGACAAATAATTAGGTAATACCCACTACTTAATGCTCAAAAAATCTTTCTGTTGCTCTGCATGTTCTTTCACACACTGGATAAAACTGCATCTTTTGGGGTCAAGAGGTTCCCAGTCTGTGACCTGAGCCTTGAGTTGACCTTGACCCAGATGATCTTGAGTCACCCTGACCTCCTTGACCTCCAAAAAACGACTTTATTCCTCCACCACTTGTACTCAGTTTTGATATGACGAACAGCATTGCAACCAGAAGCAGACCTGGTAATCCAAATAGAAGACCTGCTACAATGAAGCCTATCAGCACAATGGGTTCCACAGTGTGTGATCCAATGTTGAACCGGGGGACTCCAAACCTGACCAGCCGGGTGTTAAATTCATCAAAGACCGAGTACTGGCGCCCTCCCTGCCCCCCGTTACGACGAGCCACATCATCTGACTCACGTTGTTCCCTGCCAATGTTCTGGAAATAAAAATAATGTATGACATTAATGGGACAGCAGCTACTTATTTGTTATTAACTAGACATGTGTCGGTAGAACACGGATGCCCCCACATTCCGTTAGTTGTCACAAAACTCTGCTGATGTCTGGAAAAATGCACCAAACTACCCAGGCGCACATGCTGATTAATATGTTTATCAAGTTTCATCAGTCTAGCAGTTATACTTTTTTAGTTACATGCGACACAAATCCAAAAATGTCATTTTTTGCTAAAAAGGTCCATAACTCCACTGATGGCAGAAAAAACTGCATTAAAATAGCCAGGTGCACAAGTTCACATGTTGATTAATACGTATATAAAGTTTCATCACTCTAGCAGAAATACTTGAGTTAAGCACGACACAAGTCCAAAAATGCCATTCTTTGCTAAAAAAGGGCCAAAACTCCGCTGATGTCAGAAAAAACTGCACCAAAATACCCAGGTGCACAAGCCCCCATGCCAATGAATAGGCTTATAAAGTTTCATCACTCTAGCAGTTATACCTTATGAGTTATGCGCGACACAAAAATCCAACGGACGGATGGATGGACAGACGGACGGACAAAGGCAAATCTATATGCCCCCTCTAAATTGGGGGGGGGGAATAAATAACTGTTTAAGCCACACACAAAATGTAATGCAGTTGAAATAATCACTTCTTAACCTTGTGATAAGACAGATACATTTAAAATTCACAATATACTCTTCACTTTCAAATTAATGTTTCATTTAACTTGAAAGTGTTTTGTTAATTTTGCCTCTACCAGTTAGCACGTTACTTTACCTGTTGTTGCCCTTTACTACCCCGCTGTGCCCGAGATTCACTGTCGTCTACAATCTCTCCATTTTTGAGGATGCGCACCATGATGTGTGCTTATGACCTAGGGCAGCAAAAAAACTTTGGACACGTATAAACCAGCAGCAGGTACAACAAGCAGCAAAACTGAACAGAACTTTCCATTTGATGGATATACGCAAAGTTCACAGTTAGCTCACTATAGCAAAACAATTGCATATTTGAGACGTGTTGTGGGAAAATCGGGCTGAACGCATGTGCGTAGAGTGTCTTCCCAGAAAGACACTACGCAGATGCATTAAGCCTGGGTTTCCCATGACACTCATCATTTATTTAATGAACAACTGTGAATTGTACTGAAAATATGCATGTTGAAATATATGGAGCCATAGTTCTTGATACTACATGTGCACATTTGCGCTAGTGGTTTAACTACCCAGTATGTAGTAGATTACTGGGTTGAGCTTGAAACTATTGTATCTGATTTAGAAATGTTAAACAGATACAATAGTTTCACACTTAACCCTCAAAATTTAATCTAATTTAGTAGTACCGGGTATTTCGTTTATTATATGTAAATGGAAGTCTACGACGTCTAAAATTTAGCATTTAACGCTAGATATGAAAATGTGAAATCAAAGCTGTTAATGGATGTAAACAATATTCAGATTCTAAATAAAATTGAATATGCATATACTTTTCATTGAAAATATTGATAATAGTTGTGGATACTTTAAAACAACCTGTATGTGATACATATCCTATGATACAGCATTCAAATCAGTTCACACTTCTTTTTAAGACTCCACAGTTTGACACAAGTGTGATAATTAGCATATCAATACTAACTGCTAGAGTATAGACTAACGGTATTGGTAGCGAAATGACGTAGTCTTATTTATAAGACGTGCAACAAATTTAATGTTATTTTTTATATAGAGTTAAATTCGTTGGAACGTCTTATCGCCAAAGGACCTTTAATATGTGGTGGAAATCTGAAAGATTAAATTTTCATCAATTCCTATTATTTGCAACCAAAAAGTTATCCATCGATGTAGTTTACACAGACAACACCTAAACTGCTAAACATATGCCGAAATTTACCTAGGACGTGCATAAATTCCGATTTAAACCTGCGTATTTATCAACTACATTTATGTACAGACTGCCATTATCTGGCCTCGTTTACACCTTCAACTTTATTAATGGAATCAACTGACCAATACAAATGACGCAATGACCTGAGTAAGCAGATTTATCGATAAAATTGAACACACTCACTGATACACAGTGGCGGTTATCGAGATTTATTTAACAAGAGGGCGCTCACCTGAGTTTAAGGCATCCCAGTTTTGATCACAGGGGCATCATTTTAAAAATCTTCGTAGAAGACCAGTATGCGATGTTACATATCAAATATGAAACCACTGGGCCTTGCGGTTTCAGAGGAGAAAATTCTTGAAGTAATTTTGCTATTTAAGTCTATACAAACAATGTGACCCCCGGGGCATGGCCAGTTTTGACCCCAGGGCATCATTTGAACAATCTTTGTAGAGGACCCCTATACAATGTTACCAACCAAATAACAAACCTATGGGCCTTGCGGTTTCAGAGAAGACAATTTTCAAAGTCATTTAGCTTTTTAAGTCTATATAAACCATGTGACCCCCAGTGCGTGGCCAGTTTTTACCCCAGGGGCATCATTAGAACAATCTTGATAGAGGACCACTATGCAATGTTACATAGCAAATATTAAACCTCTGGGCCTTACAGTTGCAGGGGAGAAGATTTTTAAAGTCATTTTGCTATTTAAGTCTATATAAACCACGTGACCACCAGGGCGTGGCCAGTTTTAACACCAGGGGCATCATTTGAACAATCTTTGTCTAGGACCACTATGCAATGTTACATACGAAATTTGAAACCTCTGGGCCTTGCGGTTTCAGAGAAGATTTTTGTAGTAATTTTGCTATTTAAGTCTATATAAACAATGTGACCCCCGGGGCGTGGCAAGTTTTGACTTCAGGGGTATCATTTGAACACTCTTTGTAGAGGACCGCTATACAATTTTACCAACCAAATACCAAATCTCTGGGCCTTGCGGTTTCAGAGAAGAAGATTTTCAAAGTCATTTAGCTATTTAAGTCTATATACACCATGTGACCACCAGGTGTCAGAAATTTACTTTAGTTAAACCTAGTTCTATATTTTTCCTTGTTAGTTGTTTCCCCGAAGTTCACTCTCAAGGGGCTGACCCGGCCAATTGCTGATAAGCCGGGTTATTCCGTCAATGACCCACTAACCTTTGTTTAGGAAGTCTGGGTTTTCTTTGGAACTTTAGAACCTGGGAGCATGAGTGCAGGGTGTGTGAATGTGTCAGTTGATAGCGTGCGATTGACCAGAGCGGTCAGAGTTAGACTGAGAGGTGCCATCAGAATTTCTGATCCTGGACCACATTGTGGCGGCAACTTGTGTGTATCGTGTATGAAGGAAGCTGGGATATATTAAATGGGGTATGTGATTAAATTGTTCTTGTTGCATTATAGTAGTGTATGTAAATGTAGTGATTCCTCATTTATATGCCATTCGAATGTTAATGTTAAGCTTAATTAGAGTTATAAGTGTTATATGCAATATTGATTATTTTCGAATAGTATGACATGTGCCACAATTCTCTATGGCGGTTAAAACCTAATTGATGTTCCGTTTTATTACTACTAAGGCTCGATTATATAAAATAGCAATCATCTGACCGAATGTTATTGTATCCTTGTAGATTCCATTTATGGTGAGAATAAAGTTGAGTGAAGCTCAGTGAAGTTGATTGGACAATTAAGGCAACCATATTAGGTGACTTGAGTACAGAAGCTAGTACAACCGAGTGGTTGGTTGGACGATTATTGAGAGTAACAGTGTCGGTGGTATACCTACGATGGTGAAGTTAGGAACTTATGAACATTATTGAACCCAGAAGATAGATTGCTTGTGAAGATAATTATGACACCATACTAGTAACCTGAAACAATAATTTCTACAGCGTTTGATTCTACAGCATGATGTGAACAAAGAAGAACCGGATTAATATAGCTACTCATTCAGTGCATAATAAGGGAAAGAGACCGGACAATTGGCATATGCTTTTCTGTTGTTTTTCTTATATTATTAACTGTTCCATTATATGCATGCTCGTAGTTTAGTAAGTAGATAAATAAAATAAACAAACTTGTAATCCTCATTGCTGTATTGTGATTGGCATAAATCCCAAAATTTAAGTCTTTTCCCCTATTTGAGGGACATTGTGACAGTTTGGTAGTACGGGTGGGGTTATGCTATTCAACTATCACAGAGAAATACTGCAGTGAGGAGGTAATTTACCATCTGTTAAATTCAAGGGAATTTGTTATCTAGAATCTGTTGCTGTAAATTGATGCTGGGAGTGTTATCTCTAGGAAGGAATCACTACAGGTCAGTTTGAGGTCGCAAGCTTTTGGTAGTAGAAACCAAGGGGAGCAACTGTTAAAAGGGGCCAGGAAATATAATTTAGAGTTACCTTTCTTTCTTTTTTTCATTAATTTATTGTTGAAGCTAATTTAATCATGTCTGGGTTGGAAACTCTTTTCCAGTTGGGTGAAAAGATGGGTTTGGAAGGGGAAACATTGCTTGCCTTTATAAGGGAAAGAGAGGAAGCAGAAAGAAAAGAAAGAGCGCATGAGCGTGAAGAGAGAAACAAAGACAGAGAATTTAAGAAGTTAGAGCTGGAGAGAGACATGTTACTAGAAAGGGGTCGTAATGAGGTACATGGGCATGAAAGTCGGAGTAACCCAGGGAATGGGACTAGGGCTAAGTTGCCAAAATTACCCAACTTTGATGACAAACGTGATAGCATGGACGCTTATCTTAAGAGGTTTGAGAGATTTGCAGAGAGTGCAGGGTGGAAGCGTGAATGTTGGGGTGCGAATCTGAGTGCGTTGTTGCAGGGAAGGGCCCTTGATGTGTATTCGAGACTCACAGTCGCTGAGTCCAATGATTATGACAAATTGAAGGATGCTCTTTTAAAGAGGTTCAATTTAAATGAAGAGGGGTTTAGGGAAAAGTTCCGTAGTAGTAAAAGTGAACAAGGAGAAACAGTTTCTCAATTTGTAGTTCGTTTGGGAGATTACCTCACCAATTGGATATGTCAGGCTGGGGTTGACGAAACCTATGGAGGTTTAAGGGATTTGATTTTACGGGAGCAATATATGAATGGGTGCTCGAAGGGACTGCAGGTGTTCCTAAAGGAGCGCAAGTTCTCTTCTGTAGAGGAAATGGCAGAGACTGCAGATAGGTACATTGAGGCCCACGAGGGCAATAGCAAAAGAGGAAATGAATCTCGAGACGGAGAAATGTATAAAGGTAAGACTTGTTTCATTTGCAATGGACCACATATACGTAAAGACTGTCCGAAGGTCAACGGTCGAAACACAACAGGCACAGACAACCCAAGGAGTGGCAATCAACACAGTAAGTATTTGGGTAACCGTTTTAAAAGCTGGGAACCGGCAAGAGGTGGGACAAGACCAGGGGACAACGGAAACAGAAAGGTAAGGGAGCCTGGTTTGACTGCGTCCTGTCTTTCCCATGGAAATGTAGATCGGCCCAGTAGTCGTCACTTACCCGTCATGTCAGCATCGTGTAATGGAGCAAAACGAGACAACATGCCAGAGTGCATAGGATATGTAAACAATAAACGGGTACGTGTCTTGCGGGATACCGGGTGTTCATCAGTAGTGGTGAAGCGATCCCTTGTACCAGAAAACAGCTTTTCTGGGAAGTTCCAGAATTGTGTTCTACTAGATGGAACCGTCAGAAGATTCCCTACTGCAACAGTATTGGTGGACACGCCTTATTACCAAGGAGACGTTACAGCCATGTGTGTGGAAAATCCAGTGTATGACTTGATACTGGGCAACATTAACGGAATCAAAGATATTGCAAACGTCCCTCAATCAAACACATCAAAACAGGAGAATGGAGCTGACAGGGTCGAAGAACAGGCTGCAGTAGTTACCAGAGCACAGGCGGCAAAAGAAAAGGTTAGAAAAATCAAGCCCTTAACAGTTCCAACGCAGATTAAGGGAATCAACCCACAAGTGTTCAAAGAAACGCAGGGAAAAGACCCAATGCTTGAAACAGTCAGGGAACAAGCGGTGTCTGGTGAAGTTAGACCTTGTGGCAAGCTTAACACCTGTCGGTACTTCGTAAGGGATGGGTTCTTGTACCGTGAATTTACTTCGCCAAAGCATGACAAGGGAGAACCTATTTGCCAACTGGTTGTCCCAAATGATTTTCGGGATGAAATTATGAAGATTGCCCATGAGAGCTTATTGGGAGGTCACCTTGGAATGCAGAAAACAACTGATAAAGTTCTATCGCAATTCCATTGGCCAGGTGTAGTGTCGGATGTAAAAAGATTCTGCACTTCATGTGACATCTGTCAGAGAATGACTTCAAAAGGGAAAGCATCAAAGGTTCCATTAGGTGAAATGCCGCTAATTGATACACCGTTCAAACGTGTAGCTGTTGATCTAATTGGCCCTATCACGCCCGTAAGTGACAGAGGAAACAGATACATACTCTCTCTGGTTGACTATGCTACGAGGTATCCGGAGGCGATGGCTCTGAAGAACATTGAGACCGAAACCGTTGCAGAGGCATTAGTAGAGATATTTACTAGAGTTGGGGTTCCACAAGAAATGCTTAGCGACATGGGCACTCAATTCACATCTGGACTTATGAAGGAGATAAGCCGGCTGTTATCAATGAAACAGTTAGTTACAACACCCTACCATCCTCAATGTAATGGTTTAGTAGAGAGGATGAATGGGACTTTGAAGGCAATGATAAAGCGAATGTGTGCGGAGAGACCGAAGGACTGGGACAAATACATCGCACCAGCCCTATTCGCCTATAGAGAAGCACCACAAGCCAGCACTGGCTTTTCTCCATTTGAACTTTTGTACGGAAGAACGGTTAGAGGACCAATGTCTATCCTTCGCGAGATGATGACACAGGACTTCCTCAGTGAGGAGGTGAAAACAGTCTATGAATATGTTCTGGACCTGAAAGAAAGGTTAGCAGAAACCATGAAATTTGCACAAGAAGAGCTGAAGAAGTCTGCAGGGAAGTACAAGAAACACTTTGATAAGAAAGCTAGAGCCAGACAACTGTCAGTAGGAGACAAAGCTTTAGTTCTGTTACCCACGAACCGGAATAAATTGTTGATGCAGTGGCAAGGCCCATATGAGATTGTAGGGAATGTTGGGGATGTTGACTACAGGCTAAATGTCAATGGGAAGGTCAAGACATATCATGCCAATATGTTGAAGAAATACGTGGAAAGAGCTGATAATAAACCGGCAACTAAGCAGGCAGGACTGCTACAGCATGTCGCAGCAGCCATTATTGAAGATGAGGAACCGCCAACAGATGCAAAAGTCCACTTGAGCGAATACAATCGTACCGAAGAAATGACATACCCTGTTGCACGCCAATCAGAAACTTTCAAGGATGTCAAGATCGGAGACCATCTAAATGCCAAACAGCGCAATTGCTTGCAAACAATGCTTCAGGACTACCAGGACGTGTTGACCGACCTTCCTGGAAAGACCAACTTGATAGAACATACAATAAGAACCACCAATGATGAACCAATACGTTCAAGACCATATCCAGTACCACATGCAGTTAAGAAAACCATTGACAAAGAAGTTGAAGAGATGTTAAAGATGGGGGTAATTGAACCATCAGACTCCCCCTACAGGTCGCCCATCGTTATCATACGTAAACCCGATGGTTCTAATAGGTTTTGTGTTGACTATCGAAAGCTGAACCAAATCACTGTTTTTGATGCAGAACCAATGCCATGTCAAGATGACATTTTTGCCCGCCTATCCAACTGCAGATACTTTTCCAGAATAGACTTGTCGAAGGGGTACTGGCAGATACCAGTTGCTGAGGATAGCAAAAAGTATACCAGTTTTGCAACAGACACAGGCCTTTGGCAGTTCAGACGTATGCCATTCGGTCTGGCATGTGCCCCTGCCATATTCAGCAGGATGATGAGAATGTTGCTGAAAGACATGAAAGGAGTGGACAACTTTTTAGATGATATGTTCCTGTTCACCGAGACATGGGAGGAACATCTGAAACTGATTGCGGAAGTGCTTCAGCGCTTAAGGAACGCTGGACTGACAGCAAAACCTAGCAAGTGTATGCTGGCGTGTGATAGAATCGACATTCTCGGACACCAAGTTGGAAATGGGAAATTGGAACCAAACCCACATAAGATTGAAGCAATAGTCCAGGCAGAACGACCCCGGACTAAGACCGAACTGAGATCCTTCTTAGGATTGGTAGGCTTCTACCGCAAGTTCATACCAAACTTTGCGGCTGTCGCTGTACCCTTAACCGATCTTACCAAGAAAGGGAAACCAAATAACTTGGTTTGGGAATCGCCCCATGAACGTGCGTTTAATGGATTAAAGGAACGTTTGACCAGATCACCAATCCTGCGAATGGCAGATTTAGGTAAGCCATTTATCCTACGAACAGATGCCTCGAATACCGGCCTAGGTGCTGTACTTCTCCAGGAAAGTGACGATGGTAAGTTTCCGGTAGCATATGCTAGCCGTAAATTATTGCAAAGAGAAAGAAACTATTCAGTAGTGGAGAAAGAATGCCTTGCAGTTGTGTGGGGTGTACAGAAATTCCACACATACTTATATGGTAAGACCTTTGTTCTGGAGACCGACCATATGCCACTCGTTTATCTCAACAAGGCAAAGGATTCCAATGGTAGAATAATGCGTTGGGCCCTTATGTTACAGGCTTATAGGTTCACCGTTGTTGCCATTAAGGGGTCTGAAAATGTTGGGGCTGACTATCTGAGTCGTAAATCGGGGATGTAAGGTTACAAACCCCGTTTGATACTAATCCACAAGATTGGTGGAAGGTTAGAATGAAATTGGAAATTTCATCTTAAGTAAGGGGGTGTGTCAGAAATTTACTTTAGTTAAACCTAGTTCTATATTTTTCCTTGTTAGTTGTTTCCCCGAAGTTCACTCTCAAGGGGCTGACCCGGCCAATTGCTGATAAGCCGGGTTATTCCGTCAATGACCCACTAACCTTTGTTTAGGAAGTCTGGGTTTTCTTTGGAACTTTAGAACCTGGGAGCATGAGTGCAGGGTGTGTGAATGTGTCAGTTGATAGCGTGCGATTGACCAGAGCGGTCAGAGTTAGACTGAGAGGTGCCATCAGAATTTCTGATCCTGGACCACATTGTGGCGGCAACTTGTGTGTATCGTGTATGAAGGAAGCTGGGATATATTAAATGGGGTATGTGATTAAATTGTTCTTGTTGCATTATAGTAGTGTATGTAAATGTAGTGATTCCTCATTTATATGCCATTCGAATGTTAATGTTAAGCTTAATTAGAGTTATAAGTGTTATATGCAATATTGATTATTTTCGATTAGTATGACATGTGCCACAATTCTCTATGGCGGTTAAAACCTAATTGATGTTCCGTTTTATTACTACTAAGGCTCGATTATATAAAATAGCAATCATCTGACCGAATGTTATTGTATCCTTGTAGATTCCATTTATGGTGAGAATAAAGTTGAGTGAAGCTCAGTGAAGTTGATTGGACAATTAAGGCAACCATATTAAGTGACTTGAGTACAGAAGCTAGTACAACCGAGTGGTTGGTTGGACGATTATTGAGAGTAACAGTGTCGGTGGTATACCTACGATGGTGAAGTTAGGAACTTATGAACATTATTGAACCCAGAAGATAGATTGCTTGTGAAGATAATTATGACACCATACTAGTAACCTGAAACAATAATTTCTACAGCGTTTGATTCTACAGCATGATGTGAACAAAGAAGAACCGGATTAATATAGCTACTCATTCAGTGCATAATAAGGGAAAGAGACCGGACAATTGGCATATGCTTTTCTGTTGTTTTTCTTATATTATTAACTGTTCCATTATATGCATGCTCGTAGTTTAGTAAGTAGATAAATAAAATAAACAAACTTGTAATCCTCATTGCTGTATTGTGATTGGCATAAATCCCAAAATTTAAGTCTTTTCCCCTATTTGAGGGACATCGTGACACCAGGGCGTTGCCAGTTTTAACCCCAGGGGCATCATTTGAACAATCTTTGTAGAGGACCACCATGCAATGTTACATACCAAATATGAAACCTCTTGGCCTTGCGGTTTCAGAGGAAAAGATTTTTAAAGTAATTTTGCTATTTAAGTCTATATAAACCATGTGACCCCCGGGGCTTGGCCAGTTTTGACCCCTGGGGCATCATTTGAACAATCTTTGTAGAGGACCAATAGAGGATGCCACATACCAAATATGAAACCCTGGGCCTTGCTGTTTCAGAGGAGATTTTTGGAAGTCATTTTGCTATTTAGGTCTATATAAACAATGCGACCCCCCGGGCATGGCCAGTTTTGACCCCAGGGGCATCATTTGAACTTTCTTTGTTGAGGACCACTAGAGGATGCCAAATACCAAATATGAAAGCTCTCAGCCATGCAGTTTCAGAGAAGAAGATTTTTGAAGTTTTCACTTTTTAAATCTACTTTTAACTCTGGTGACCTACATATGCAGCGGACCGAAACGATTTGACCAATTTTGAAAGATTCCATTACAAAATATCAATTCATTATTGAGTTATTGAGCGGCAACAGTCTTTTCTATTTTTATTGATGGTGAACTTGACCCCACCCACCCTATACGCAATCCCAAGCAAGGTCTCAATATAAGGTATCTATGTACAAAGTTTCATAACCATAGCTCAATTTGTTCTTGAGTCATTGTGTGGATACCGTTTTTTTTTTTTTTTAGTAACAGTGACCTTGACCCCACCCACCCCATATGCAATCACATGCGAGATATTGATGTAAGATATCTATATATGAAGTTTCATTACAATATCTCAATTTGTTATTATGTTATTAAAAAGAAACAGTTTTTCTATTTTTAGAACCAGTGACCATTACCTTGACCCCACCCACCTTGTATGCAATCCCAAAAGAGGTCTTGATATAAAGGATCTATATTTGAAGTTTCAAAACAATACATCAATCTGTTCTAGAGTTATTGAGCGGAAATGATATTTCTATTTTTAGAAACCTTGACCTTGCTCACCCTACATGCAATCCCAAGCAAGGTCTCAATATATGGTATCTATGTATGAAGTTGTATTACAATAGCTCAATTTGTTCTTGAGTTATTGACCGGATACCATTTTTATATTTTTAGTAATGGAGACCTTGACCTTGACCCACCCACCCCATATGCAATCCCAAGCGAGGGTTTGATATAAGGTATCTATACAAGCGGTTTCATTAAAATAGCTCAATTCGTTCTTGAGTTATTGAGCGGAAACTTTTTTTCTATTTTTAGTAAGTGACCTTGACCCCACCCAACCCGTATGCAATCCCAATAAGGGTCTTGAAATAAGGTATGTATGTGTGAAGTTTCATTAAAATATCTCAATTCGTTGTCGAGTTATTGAGCGGAAACCCCAGCTGAACGCCGCCCTTCCGCCATCCCGCCAGCCCGACCAACGACATACCCCAATCTAATAACCCACATTTTTTATAGAAACAATTTGGTTAAAAAGGTTAGTAATTAGCTAAAAACTAAACCAGGAATGTTTTTTTTAAATTAATTTTGCTCATTTGGGACAAACGAAGAGAACATAGATTAAAGTTAAAAATATCATCCGAAAACGACTATCCGAAATAAATATCACATGATAAATATTGGTTTTGAACTCACCTGGCTAATAAATACCTGACTTACTTGTTGTATGGAATACGGTCAGCTATTTACATATTTTCTCACACTGTTTGTCTAACAAAAATTTTATAACCCACATTTTTTTTAGAAAAAATTTGGTTAAAAAGGTTAGTAATTAGCTAAAAACTTAGCAATCAGGAACGTTTTTTTTTCTATTATTAATTTCGCTCATTATGGACAAACGAAGAGAACAATGATCAAAGTTAATAATATCATCCGAAAACGACTATCCGAAATAAATATCACGTGATAAATATTGGTTTTGAACTCACCTGGCTAGTAAATACCTGACTTACTTGTTGTATGGAATACGGTCAGCTATTTACATATTTTCTCACACTGTTTGTCTAACAAAAATTTAAGTGAAAATAATAAAATGTCAAATGTTGTCAAATATACGTTGCAGTCATCAAGGTACAAAAACGTTTGGACATCTCAAGCGCTTGAAGAAATGTCTAAACAACGGATAATGTCAGTGTGTGGCAGGCGCACAGTCCTGTAGGAGGATGAACTTGATAAGCATCGCGTCTTGAAATTATTATCAAAAGATCTCTAAATACCATTATATAATAAAAAGAAATAATAAATGCAATCAAACATAAAAGAAACAAGAGCTGTCAGAGGACAGCGCGCTCGACTATTCAAAGTATTTCAGTTGGTACATATTTTGGAAAGTAGAAGGGACATACATTTGTTAAAATACATTGCTTTTAAGTGAAGCCTTGAATAGTTTATAAATGTTTGGAACAAAAACTTTAACAATAAAGTATATGTAAAAAGTGGGCTTTAGCGGGGTGGTCGTAAAATCGAGGTGGTCGTAAAGCGGGGTTTTAGTGTATAGGGAACGTTGCCCTTGATACTGGAGTTGATAACAAAGTTTAGTTCCAAGTTTCAAGTGAAAACTTATGTAGTTTTGAAGTTACCAAACTTTTGAATATCAACTTTAAACAGAAAATCTAAGTGAAAAGGGGGGCATAACTCTGTCAAAATACAAAACATAGTTATGGGGAATGTTCACCCTGATACTGGAGTTGATGAAAAAGGTTAGTTCCAAGTTTCAAGTGAATAGCTTGTGTAGTATTGAAGTTACAAAACTTTTGAATATAAACTTTAACCAGAAAATCTATGTGAAAAGGGACATCACTCTGTCAAAATACAAAACAGTGTTATAGGGAATGTTGCCCTTGATACTGGAGTTGATGACAAAGTTTAGTTGCAAGTTTCAAGTGAATAACTTATGTAGATTTGAAGTTACCAAACTTTTGAATATAAACTTTAACCAGGAAATCTAAGTGAAAAAGGGGCATAACTCTGTCAAATTAAAAAACAGAGTTATGGGGATTGTTGCCCCTGACACTGGAGTTGATGAAAAAGGTATATTCAAAGTTTCAAGTGAATAACTTATGTAGTTTTGAAGTTACCAAACTTTTGAATATAAACTTTAACCAGAAAATCTAAGTGAAAAGGGGGCATAACTCTGTCAAATTACAAAACAGAGTTATGGGGAATGTTGCCCCTGACACTGGAGTTGATAACAAAGGTATATTCCAAGTTTCAAGTGAATAATTTATGTAGTTTTGAAGTTACAATACGTTTGAATAAAAACTTTAACCAATTCAGACGTGGACGCGGACGCCGACTCCGGGGGTAGTAGGATAGCTCACCTATTCTTCGAATAGTCGAGCTAAAAACGCGTCGTCTTAACTATACTACCTTTTTCTATAAGAATAGCACTGGCTTTTTTGCATTGTTTCATTCACCCGATCAAGTACTAGAGATGTACGAAATGTCAACTGTAATTTGACGTTTTGTCGACCAACGGTGTCTAACGCTCTTTTTGTGATAAACCTGACTTAAACGTCAAGCCGACGTCGCCGCTATTATCGTTTATATTATGCAGTCCGCTATTGAGGCCAAGCCACGCGCTTAAAATAGTACGACAATGTCACATACGGACATCGAGCTGCTGATGCCAGGCAAAGTTTTCACGCGGCGTGAACATGGAATCCCTATTCTCTTGAATAGTGCAGAGCTCTTGGGAATGAGCTTACCGGTACAGATATGGTTTCAAATACATTTGGATTGCACAGGATGTTGGAAACATAGAATTATTTGTTTATACTTTTCGCCAACGCAAAATTGATTGACTATTCACCCGATCAAGTACTAGAGATGTACGAAATGTCAACTGTAATTTGACGTTTTGTCGACCAACGGTGTCTAACGCTCTTTTTGTGATAAACCTGACTTAAACGTCAAGCCGACGTCGCCGCTATTATCGTTTATATTATGCAGTCCGCTATTGAGGCCAAGCCACGCGCTTAAAATAGTACGACAATGTCACATACGGACATCGAGCTGCTGATGCCAGGCAAAGTTTTCACGCGGCGTGAACATGGAATCCCTATTCTCTTGAATAGTGCAGAGCTCTTGGGAATGAGCTTACCGGGACAGATATGGTTTCAAATACATTTGGATTGCACAGGATGTTGGAAACATAGAATTATTTGTTTATACTTTTCGCCAACGCAAAATTGATTGACTTACACAGAACTGGCACAATGATATTAATAATTCAAGATGTAACCATTATACATATTATAAAACGTTGTTAAACACTGAAAGATATTTACAATTAGAAATCCCATTAAAACATAAGATTGCTTTTGCTAGCTTTAGATGTTCGAACCACAAATTGAATAGTGAACATGGAAGGCAGTATAATATTGAACAAGATCTGAGAAAATGTACTTTTTGTTTCAACGAAAATAACACATCAGTTATTTATTGTGAATATCATGCCTTTTTTAATGTTTTAAATATGATGTTGTCCGTAGAGATTTTCTTTATAACTGGTAAAGGTGGAAATGACTTTTATACTCTTATGAGTACAACATATAATGATACTACACTAAAATTATGTATGTTTGTATATCATCTTATGAATCTGATTAATACGTATATATATGTTATATATGACATGTTATGTTTGCAACTACAAATATTAATTATGATTTATGTAAACTACTGTGTATTTTGGGCCGATTGTCTTTGTTTACTGAATAAATTAAGTTGATTTGAGTTGAGATGACACCATACCGTGCGCAACTTCCTCCGCCTTAGATACGAATTTCGTACATATCGTGGGGTTGAGCATGAAACTGTTGTATCTGCTTAAATGTTATATATCCGATTCAATAGTTTCACGGTCAACCCTCGATGTACAGGCGCATTCCAGGAGCTCTGACTGGGCTGATCCAGGCGTTACCAGATCCTTATACTTTTAGGGGCTATTTCTGTATGCACGTAATGTTAATTCTACACTCTTGGTAACATCGCGTGATTGACCCGTAACAAATGTTGAGTGCATACTAGTCTACATGAATATACAATGACCTAGTTAAAGCATAATAATTATTATGTTTATGTGAGCGTTCAATGGTTTGTAAATTAGCAACTTCACGCTCAAAGGTATAAATGTATTAGCATATAGTATTTTCTGGGTGAAAGCCAATGCACAAAAGATTAGATTTTAGTGAAGATCCGGATCACCGTCTCGATCAAGGATTTTGACAGGATTCATTATTTTGGAGATATAGTAAATTGCCACATAATGCCGCATGAGTCCGCAAGGGATGCCTAGGGTGCTTGGTATTACATGGGGAATGATCGGAGATGGCAGTGCTTTCTAGTTCCCTCTCTGTGCTTGTCCACAAACGTTTATCATATGAAAGAATCGTTCATGTTTATTTATATGCATTTAACCAAGCTGGCACAACTATCTCGCTCTAACACAATTGTAAAAGGCTCACCCTTACCCGGCAGTTGTTTTCAATGTACACGTATATTCAACTAAGGTTTGTGTATTTAATCTTCAAATAGATGCCGGAGTAGTCTTAGTAACTTGTTTTCTTACAGAAAATTTATCTATGAACTGTGTTTTGTGTGGTGAAACAATGATCAATTGTCGGCATACTATAAACATTTCGTGTATATACAAAACCACTTTGTAACAGTAACAAATACCGGTAGCCAGTAGTTTGGTTGGTGAGCAGCATGTGCCAGTTGTGCGTATGGCAGGTGTAGACAGCATGTGCGAGTTGTGCGTATGGCAGGTGTAGCGAAAACATTCCGTCTGATTGTAATTTATGTCCCACATAACATGTATGCACAACTACTCTAAATTCGTTGCATTGCTGTGCTGCTAAATTCTGATTAAACTTCATGTGTATGTTGTTTCTACAAGCACTAGTTTAACTTGCATTACTGTCATGAACAAAGTACTTCCATGAGCCATTATACCGGTACAGTCCTTTTCCCCAAATTTTATGTAAATCTCCAATACAATGTCTACGTAAAATTGGCATTTAATCTGCTTTGACCTTTTACCACTGCATTATTTTACGACATGCAGAAAACGCATTCAAACAGCTATTAAACCATTTTTTGAAGTATCATCACTTTTCCTACTCAGAATTGCGACTTGAAATATGTGTATCTACGTATTCTTGTGTCCGCTTGGCCAATTGGTTAACATTTAACCATGCAAGATGAACTGAACTCGGGCATTTAATATCACGCCACAGTATGTCGTGGCGTTCAACAAGAAGAAATAAAAACGGGGGAAAGATTCACACACGTTTGTTAAATTACACCAGGATAGAAGACACAAACACTGCACGTTTTATTAATGTATTTTACTTTTTTAAGTTATATATAATTTTGTACTCAAAACTACATACGCTAACAGTTCACATATACTAAACACAAAAAATAGCTTAGAGAGCATCCACAAACTGGATGCATAAAAATAAGACAGTAGAGCAGAAATTAAAAGAAGTTTAAACAACACTTACACAATGTCGATCATCATCACCATAAGTAAAAATAAAATGAACACACAATTTAGCACATTGTACCTTGAGGCAATAAATAGTATAAATGTAGGTGATTTACAAACAAAACACACACACATTCTTAAAACATTAAAATGTTAAACACTACATTACCAAGGATAGTAGAACAGTTACTTGTCACAATATATTTAACAGTCACTTTGCAAAGACAAAACTGAGATCAAAAAAAATGTGATGGACCCTTGAAAAAACCCTCTAAAACAGCGACCCTGGTAGTTATTTTCGTTTAAAGTACAATAAGATCTTCTTACCAACGTACAAACCTCATTTATATCAATAATTTATATACATGTACATCAAATATGAAAAACGTACAATACATCCACATGAGGTATAACAAATTTCAAAGCAAGTAACTATTTGGTTCCATAATGCCAGTGTTTTAACATGACGTGTTATAAAATGGTCTTAGAACACTTTCAAATAGACACCATATTCTATAAATGAAAATGTTCAAATAAGGCGTAAAAGAAAATGTTAGTTTCAGGTAACAAGACCTACCCTAAAAAAATGCCCGGAACCTAGAACATTTTACTGAGTGGGTCAGATATTTTTTTATTTTACTTTTTTTCCAATAATTAAACAATTTTTTTTGTATAAATAAGTGTTTTGTTTTGATAGCATCCTCTTCAAAACAATGTTTTATGATATCCAAGACATGTTTTGAATATTCTTTCACTTTTAGAATCTTCAAATTTACCCCAAAAAATAATAAAAATAATAATTCCCAACGTACCTACCCTAATTGGTTTGGGCATGTAACCTGAAATAAACATAATTCTTTTTTACGCCTAAACACCATATTCTATGAATGAAAATGAAAAATATCAGATGTTTGGTACCAACAATGAACAATTTGGAGCATAAACAAAAATTATTATAATACATGTGTAAATATTTTATCAGTAAATGCTACTGTAAATCAACCTTGTACCAGTGTGATAAATACAAAAATGGCAAGAACTTCAAATAGCCTGGATACTTATTAATGAACACATGATGCGTTTAAATGCCTTAAATTGGATATAAATAAAAGGTAAAACTGCAGGAACACACGTAAAGAACCAATCCTCTAAAACCTTTTGAAATACTTTGTTACATAACTAATCGACTTTGTACGCAATAAAACCTTGTGCATATATTATTTCATTATTGTGCTGGTTATTGTCATCTAATAACACTGGATTTCTGAGCACTAAGAAGGAACCACGGAGCTGCCACTGGAGTCTTTCAGCACCACGTGTCAGGGTCATGCCCTCACACCACACAAAATCTCGTGTCTCTTTTCTTCATATATCTCCGTCATTTTGTGATATTCATTGTTGGCATCTAGCACCTTAAGACAGAGACATCTTGGATACTCAAATATTTAAAATGACACATGAAACTAAAACACACAACAAAACAGTATAAACAGCAGTCATTTCAGATTTTTTTTCCTGCAACCAGTTACTTATTACTCCTAATGCATTGCAATTACAAAATGTCCAACCCCTTAAAAACCTTGCTGATTATTCCAGGCTGTCAACTAAGTTCCCTACAAAATATAGGAACAATATAGGAAGATTTTCACCAAAAGCACAGGACCTTTCGCCATTTTTTTTGGGACAAAATACAGGAATTTTATAGTAAAAATACTTTTTTAGAATTATAATATGGGATCATATTGTAGCATGATAAGTCTTACAGCTTGTGTTTGAATGAACAAACCATTTGCTAACAAGGGCATCAGTGAACTGATGGATGCTCCCCAATGCGCTTTGCTACGTAATGGGAAAGCAATCAGAAGAGCAGCAGAGTCCAGACAATAATTGTGCTCTATATATTAATTTCAGCGATCATTGAAGTCCCATAACTGTAAGACAAGAAACACGAAAATTGTACGAAAACCAAATTTTTCGAATTTTATGCATAAAAGTCAGCACAATAATAGAAGAAAGTGTGGATGCAAGGTGAAGGTCATGGCTAGGAATTGCACTAAAGTACAACTTCAGTTGAAAAATAGCCTTATTAGTTATTCATTAGGACATTTAAAGAATACTGACCCTGAACAGAAGTAGGTTTATGTAAGTGAAAAAGAAATAGTTACCTTGACCCCCACCTATCCCATATGCAATCAAAAGTGAGGTTTCAACATAAAATATCTACATTTGAAGTAACATGACAATACCTTCATTCATACTTGAGCTGTTGAGTGAAAACCATTTGTTTTATTTTGGTAATGGTGACCTTAACACCACCCACCCCATATGCAATCCCAAGCGAGGTCTCAATATAAGGTATCTTAGTATGAAGTTAAAATATCTTGATGCGTTGTCAAGTTATTGAGTGGAAACCCTCAATGGGTTCTCAAGTTATTGAGTGGTCAGTAAATTCTGGTCAGTAGTTGCTAAGAAATACTCTGGACATGAAAACGGGACGGATGGACGGACAAAGCGTCGCCTATATGCTCCCTCCCAAAATTTTCGGGGAGCATAAAAATGTTCATGGTGATCAATTGCCAATTGAGACATGCATGCTATGACCTAACAATAATCTGAGTATTTAAGTTTGATGCGAGCACATAGAGCCAGAAAAAAAAACATATAGGTTCTTGGTATACTGTTCACAAATCAATTTCAGACGCGTGAATGACCAACTTTTGCGAAAATATAGGAAAAATTTCATAAATATAGGAAAATATAGGTTTTTCAAAATATAGGATTTCTTTCCAAAATATAGAAAAAAATGGGAAATGGTCGACAGCCTGTTATCCAGCCGCATGGGTGGAACATCAAACTTTTAAAGTCCGAATTGCATTACTGAACACATTGAATGAAAATAAAAGCACATTCCGTCATAGAGAAACTGAGATAAGTAAAATATTATGCCTCAATTACCATTTTAACATGCCGAATGCGACAGTTTTCGATTACTTTTGTACTGGCGTGTAGTCGAGTGACTTTGTACATACAGAATGAAGGCAGTTTACTGACTGTATTTACTGTATCACCAGCAAATGTGCAAAAGTTTAGAAAATCAATCTGTTCTATTTCAATTTCCAGTACAATAAGACAGCATGTGGAGATCATTTGGAACAAAGTTTATATAATATAGGGTTTAAGGGTTATATATACACACATTTTTTTATTACAAAAAAATAAGACTCTAACATGCAAAATGTCTTAACACATCACCAGTTAAGAACCAAAAGCACAAATCCTACCAGGACTGGAGCAGGCAGCTTGCCACAGCTCTGCCTCAAAAGCCACTCTTCATGCAAGTTGTGAAGGTCATCTATCAGTTTCTGAAATGGTAGCATTGAAAATATATGGAAAAAGTTATACGTGCAATGTTTAACAAGTATCAAATCCAAAATGGGCCATAAATCTATCAAAATCAACAACAGTTATAGATTTTGTCCAACACACTAGTCCTATGTCACCATACATAGTAAGCATACAAGATCTAAAAATGTGTTGTTTTTTTAAACGAACTACTTACATATGGCAACCCAGCTTCTTCCTTTCTTGACCTTTGCCTGATCCGCTCATAACACACCTTAGGGTCTGCACGGAGGTACACTGAATTGGAACAAAGGCATTCTTACCATTTTCAAACTTAATCGTCAGGTCTCTCAATGGACTTGACAACAATTTTCATTGTACCTAATTTGTTATGGACTTGGGAGGCAAGAATTGTCTACACGAATTACTAATTAAATATGTGGCGTGTCGTGGGAAAACCGGTCTTAATGCATGTGCGTAAAGTGTCGTCCTGGATTAGCCTGTGCAGTCCACACAGGCTAATCCAGGGTGGCACTTTCCGCTTTTATGGTATTTTCTGTTTCAAGGAAGTCTCTTCTAAACATAAATACATTGTAGGCGGAAAGTGCCGTCCCCGATTAGCCTGTGCAGATTGCACAGGCTAATCCGGGACGACACTTTACGCACATGCATTAAGTCTGGTTTTTCCCACGACGTGCCTCATACATATTTTAGGAGACTGTTGGGTGACCAAAAATTGAAAAACAAAGCAGACGACCTGTAGTGTACATGCAAAATAAGTGCATGTTCAAATTAAAAACTAAGTAAATGAGAAAATGAGCCATTTAGCTTCATTGTTCTTCTTCTGAAAACTGTAATGTGACCAGTGGCTTACAGCATGTAACACAGTGTTCCACCTTACCAATGAGGTCCATTCCAGTTTCTGGCATCTCCGTAAGGTACTCAAACCACTCGTTGAGTATTGTGTACTCCAGGCCATTTATGGTTTTACTAAAAATGAATAACCATGTACATCAACTGTGGTATTTTCTGCATGTTTCTGTTATACAAACTCAACCTCTAACGAGACACTGTTCGATAAACACACATGCTCAAGGTTAGTGCTGGACAGCCCATTTGAATTATTCTAAGTCCAAATTATGTCAAGTATGGTTGGGTGGATTGGGAATGGTCATAAGCAGAAACTGTGTAAGTATCCAAGTGCTGTAGTAAGCGATGCTGGTGCTAGACCAAACGGAAAAATCTAGTTAACAAGAAATAGCCCATTTGAATTATACTAAGTCCAAATTAGGTCAAGGTCAAAGTGAGGTTGGGAAATATAGGTGGATTCATTGGATTGGAAACATCATAAGTAACAACTGTGTAAATATCCAAGTGTTGTAGTAAGCAGTGTCGGTGCTAGACGAAACGGTAAAATCTAGTTATCCAAGAAATGGCACTTTTGAATTAATTCCAAATTAGGTCAAGGTCAAAGTGAGGTTCGGTGATATGGGCTGATTGGTGATGGTCATAAGCAACAACTGTGTAAGTATCCAAGTGTTGTAGCAAGCGGTGTTGGTGCTAGACGAAACTGTAAAATCTAGTTAACCTCACGGACGGACTGGTAACCAAGAAACAGCCCGTTGGAACTATTCTAAGTGCAAACTAGGTCAAGGTCAAAGTGAGGTTAGATATGGGTGGATAGGAAATGGTAATAAGCAACAACTGTGTAAGTATCCAAGTGTTGTAGTTTGCGGTGTTGGTGCTATACGAAACGGTAAAATCTAGTTAACCTTGTTAAGGACGGACAGACAGGACAATCGGGGGCATAACAAAAACAAGACAATTAGTAAATTGAGAACATAGTTTATCTACAGGACTAAAGTGCACAATTCAGAGGTGGATATTGACCATCGACCAATGACATCTTAAAATATATTATTGCTTACATATCATTTCTAATTAAATTATGGTTACCTCATTAACAAAATATTTCTTTTGATTTTGGACAACCAAATGTTTTTGTTTACAATTTGTTATGTTTTTCTTTGTTTTATAAAGCACATTTAGAAATTGTAATAAATATATTATCCTTCAAATAGAACATGTTTAAATATTAATAAAATGTAAGATATAAGAATACTAGCACTTACTTTCTATAATCATTTTCAACAAAGCAATGTCTGGTGCTATATAAAGATCGCTCCAACATTTTGACTGGTTTATTCTGAAAACATAGAATGTTTCAACGGTTAGTAAAATTATTAGTGTTTTTGTTATTGATTCAAAATTATACGTATAACTTATTTATTTGCAAAGTAAATGTCACATCCCAAAGCTTACAAAGAATTTTCAATGTAAGTACATACGTGTGGTTTAGTGTGCATCTGCACTCGGGTCAGCTGGGCATAGATGTTGAAGGAGAAACTCCAGCGAGATGGGTCATCATACAGCAGTTGCTACAACAGCACACAGGTTTTTAATAAACAAATAAACAAGTACAAGTTGATCATATAAATCATATCAGATTAATAGTTCTTAAGATTTAGAGGTTTACCAGACTCACAAGATGATTAAATAATGTTTTAGCAAGTATGATTGTATAACTTAATTAACTATAACATTAAGTTCTAAGATAAAGCGAAAGATCCAGAGCAAAATGCGCCCGGCACCGTTTCCCTATATGAACTGTTCGGCCACAGACTGACTATTGAAGCTTATCAATAATTAATATTATATTTATACCAGAGCATTGTGTCCTTGAACATTGGTCCACTGGTTAACAGGCTCCTTGATTGCCTATAAAAAACAACTACTCATTAGCTCACATAAGAAAGTCACAAAACCAAAAAATGCATGTGCACATTATATTGTAAGTAATAGCCAAAAATTTTTAAGCAGCTGACTTTCCGAACTGTCATCATCAAGTTGTAAATAAGTTTTTAGTTGTTCAAATGAAAATGGGCATACTCTTTATAATATGTTTGTAAGTAAAAACAAACACAGGCTGACATACAATGCTGCATTTATGGAATGGCTATGTAATGAGATTCAATGATTCTGACTTACTTCCACAACTTTGGAGGACTTGAAATACTCCAACAATGTTGTCTTCCCACATCCAATGTTTCCTTCAATCGACACCTAAATTAAATATGAATAATAACTTTCAGAATTAAACTGTACAACAATAATTATTCATTACTGTAGAGGATTAGATGCATGGTGGAAACTGAATTTGAATGAAAAACAATGTATTGCAAATTAGTACTTGGTTGTTAATTTAAACTGTCATTTTGCCATTTGTGTTAAAGAGCTATAACCAATGGCAACATGATCACATAATAATACAACATATTGTCATATCAACAATAAGATACGCACCGTATACTTTCGTCCTGGCTTCAGAGGCAGCTGAATATTGTCCTCATTTAACACTGCAAGTGCAAACAAAGAAAGCAATGAGCTGCAGGAATTAGGAATTCCCTTTGAAAACAATAATAAGTATAATGAATATTGATGAAAAATAGTCCATAATCCACTACCTCAATGACACAATCTGACTTCGAACCTTGATGTTTTAAATTTTACATTTATTTTTGGTCATAATATATTCATGATAATTAGACTAGGTATTGATAATCACATCTATATTTTTATTAATAAATCCCAATTTTATTAATAAATGCTTATCCGTTCAAATCTTGCCAAGACTCATTATGTCTATTTTTTAAAATAAAAATCTATTTCTTAACTATTTGGATCGATTACATTGGTCAATGAATTTTTAAGATTGGCTGGTATAGGCCTAAAATATTTTTCAAAAAACCACATTACTGTTAAAAGTTTGGTTTAAAAACTTTACTCGCCTTTAGAGGAAAGCTGTTTTAGTTGATTTGTGCCCAGCATCGTTGCAGATCTAGTGCAGAAAGTCCTCCTCCCAAAAAAAATTTCCCCACTCTTTGTGTCTGTTCTAATGGCGCTCTGTGTATTCCCACCAAAAGACATCAAATATTCCGCCAAATAGTATTCACCAAAGCGCGCATAATGATTGGCTGAGCGAAACAGAAGCGCCATCTTCAGTGAAGTTAACAACATAAACAATTAGCGAGTATTATTTTGGTCTTCCCATAGTATCTGGCTCGAAATGTATGCACACACTTCATAACAGCACTTTCTATAAATTATAATGCACAGCCTATGCAAACATACGCAAATGTACATCTAAAGTAATAATACTAGTATCCCAGCAATTATCATTTGGTGAAAGTCACTGTTCATTTGTTATCCTTTCTAACACTTTCATTTAAAACTTATAAGATGTTACATTTACTAAGCACTTCGACATGTGTTGAACTCCATTAGGCATCAAATTGTAAACATCCAAAAACACAGCATGTTGGCAATGAATGCACTGTCAGCATTCTTTTTCAAACATCATCCTGTTACATAAACAGGACTACCCTAACAGTAACAATCTGCACGTGTTTTTGATGATAGGGTTACCTCCCTTGTATTGAAGCAAAATGCGGAATCAGGTTTTTACGCATGTGGTTCGAAAAAAGTAAATGAAAGTAATTTATTAAAATGGATACTCTATGTTGCGTTAACTTCATTGTTTTATAGAATTTTAAAAGAAATTATATTTGCATCGTTAGTGTGATTTGCGTTATTTTAGTTTCGAAAACTTTCACAGTCAGTTTACACTACTACACTCTGGGCGCCCACATGCGATTCTAAAAATAAATACATCTTACGGATCATTCCGGAGATAGTCGATGTATTACGATTGTTGATACTAATGACGCATAAGGTGAGTCCCGCCCACATTCACAGTATGCAAACTGATTGGCTGTCAAAGTCCGAGCTCAGGTGAGTTACCTCAGATTAGGTGGGTAATGTATGAATGACACACTTTACGAGACGTTGTTATTATAGTATTTTAGTGTCAACGTGATCGCAATCGATTAGTCGTTTATGAATAATTGTATTAATTAATATACAGACAAAACAATTCCGTGTTAAACAATAAGGAATATTTAGTTTCTGATTGGATTTATTTGGAATTCGAACTTTTGATACAGTGTTTAATATGAAGTTAAGAAATTATGGGTTCATGTCTTAGCTTAGACCAGGAGGAATTAAAGGCACGCGCTCGAAGTGATGAGATAGACAGACAGATACACAAGTGGGCCAGACAAGACGAGAATGTGGTGAAAATACTGCTCTTAGGTACATATAAGTTCAGTTCTTGATTGAAAAGTAAATGTAATATACTTGCAGATTTTTTTGTCAAATAAATCTTATTTGATTCGGTTTATAGTTTGATAAATTTACCAGTTAGTTAAGATATACTTCATCTAATTACTACAACTGTCATTACTTTTCCATACAATGATTAACAGCAACAAAATGTTGATACAACAACAACCAATACAACAATTTACAACTACCACCACCACCACCACAACTTCTACTACTACTACTACTTCCACCACCACCACCACCACTACTGCTACTACTACTACTACTTCTACTACTACTACTACAACCACTACCACCACTACTACTATCACTGCTACTACTACTACTACTGCTACTACTACTACTACTACTACTACTACTACTACTACTACTACTACTACTGCTGCTGCTTCTACTACTACTGCTGCTGCTGCTGCTGCTACTACTACTTCTTCTACTACTGCTGCTGCTGCTGCTGCTGCTGCTGCTACTACTACTACTACTACTACTACTACTACTACAGTACTACTACTACTACTACTACTACTACTACTACTACTACTACTACTACTACTACTACTACTACTACTGCTGCTGCTTCTACTACTACTGCTGCTGCTGCTGCTGCTACTACTACTTCTTCTACTACTACTGCTGCTGCTGCTGCTGCTGCTGCTGCTGCTGCTGCTACTACTACTACTACTACTACTACTACCACTCCTACTACAGTACTACAGTACTACTACTACTACTACTACTACTACTACTACTACTACTACTACTACTACTACTACTACTGCTACTACTACAACTACTGCTGCTGCTGATACTACTACTACTGCTGCTGCTGCTACTATTACTACTACTACTTCTGCTACAACTACCACCACCACCACCACCACCACCACCACCACTACTGCTACAACATACTCACAGTGCTTAAAAATATTTTAATATATTGTTTGTTCCGTTCTTTCAGTTTTATTAAACAAACACAAAGAGTCATGAGTTAGAAACCATGCAATGTTTGAATTTATTGTAAATGGAAATAATATTGTTTATTAACAAATGAGTTTCATTTATTTCTTGTGGCAAAGAGAAACATATACATGTGACATATCATATGGCATTTACATTAAAAAAATTATCTTTGTTATTTTATCACTATATGTATTTTGTGTGTAATAACTAGAACAAAATATATATAAGGATGACTCTCAGTTGATTGTATCCAGATAATTATGTTGTCTGACAAAGGTGTATGTAATAAGTATCAATCATTGAAAAGCGATATGATTGAATCATTGATCAAAATGATAGCAATAAATCTTAAGTGTGATCATTAACCAACGTGTGTCACCTGCATTCAAGATATCGCAGATAATAATCAGCGCAACCCAGGTGTGTATTGCACGGGACAATTGTTAGCCTGTGGCATTTTCATATTTTGGATAAAATGTAAGGAATGTGTTTATATAGCATGCAGAGAGCATTGGTTTTCATCTAGATTAGAGCCATGGGATAGACTGAACACAAGGGTGTGTTTCAGTTTCTTAGGATGTACAATTTTTATCCATAATACACATTACTAGTCATTAATTTAACTCCCAGTTGATACTTCATCTCTAAAGAATACAAAATCTGAAGAAATATAGTAATTGTTGTTGGTTGGTTGGATCTTTGCATATGTTTGCAATTTGGGGAAATACCAGAAAAGTAAAATTGGCTAAAATAAAAACTGAAACTGATGTGGAAACATAATTGTGCAGTAAGATACCTGGTATTGCTAATTTATCAGAACTATGGTGATCTTAGTTTAAACCTGTTTATTTAAGCTTGATTGTGTCCAAAGCTAGAGGCTTATTGAGACATGTTTGAGTCTGTTTCCTGGGTAAAACCAGTACTTGGTGACTTATGAGAAAGATCATCTGAACACTCCCTGAGTAGGGATCGAACTCACGACAGGGATTTTTTCCACCTTTGGGGGAAAGATGGCACGGCCCTTCAGATGGGGGAATTTTAAGCCAAAAGGGGAATTGTTTTGTTTTAAGCATTATTACATGTATATATTCTACTTTGTTATAAAACATTAATGGATTGTTTTGCTACTAATTATAATTTAGATTATGCTCTAACTTGGTTTGATAAAAAATTGCTGGGATTGTTTACGAAAATTCCTCTATCTTAGTCAATTTTTTAAATATTCTTAGGGGAATGTGCTTCAAAGAATAAAAAACAAAACTCGAATTAAAGAAAACATTTATCCTGTGGTATTAATATATTTGTTCTTGTTTTTTATTTTAATGAAATGTATATACAACTATTTTTGTTATATTTAATTATTTTATTTGCCGATCTGTGAACACAGCCTGTTATTGCACACATTTCGTTTACAAGTCAAGCCTTAAAAAAAAATGGTTGTCTTTTCTGCTCAATACATGCTTTGGAAAAATAATTTATATCCCCCATGTATTCAGAACATTTCAGTTAATTTGTGTTTAACAAATATAAATTGTATTTTATTCACATCCTGAAACATTTTTTTTTAGTTTTCGTATCATCTGTTATTTATCCACACAAAAAAATCATCATATTTGAGTATCTCTAATATGTATATACCATGATATTATACATTGCAACTTGGGACCGCATTCACGAAGGTCCTTAGGGAAAACTTAAGAATATGTATTTAGTGGTATTTGGTCATTGTGGTGCTCCATGTCATTGATATGTTTTTACTGCTATTTGGTCATTGTGGTGCTCCATGTCATTGATATGTTTTTAGTGCTATTTGGTCATTGTGGTGCTCCATGTCATTGAAATGTTTTTAGTGCTATTTGGTCATTGTGGTGCTCCATGTCATTGATATGTTTTTAGTGCTATTTGGTCATTGTGGTGCTCCATGTCATTGATATGTTTTTAGTGCTATTTGGTCATTGTGGTGCTCCATGTCATTGATTTTTTTTGTGCTATTTGGTCATTGTGGTGCTCCATGTCATTGATATCTTTTAGTGCTATTTGGTAATTGTTGTGCTCCATGTCATTGATATGTTTTTAGTGCTATTTGGTCATTGTGGTGCACCATGTCATTGATGTGTTTTTAGTGCTATATGGTCATTGTGGTGCTTCATGTAATTGATATGTTTTTAGTGCTATGTGGTCATTGTGGTGCTCCATGTCATTGATATGTTTTGAGTGCTATTTGGTCATTGTGGTGCTCCATGTCATTGGTATGTTTTTAGTGCTATTTGGTCATTGTGGTGCTCCATGCCATTGATATGTTTTTAGTGCTATTTGGTCATTGTGGTGCTCCATGTCATTGATATGTTTTTAGTGCTATATGGTCATTGTGGTGCTTCATGTAATTGATATGTTTTTAGTGCTCTTTGGTCATTGTGGTGCTCCATGTCATTGATTTGTATTTAGTGTTATTTGGTCATTGTGGTGCTCCATGTCATTGATATGTTTTTAGTGCTATATGGTCATTGTGGTGCTCCATGTCATTGATATGTTTTTAGTGCTATTTGGTCATTGTGGTGCTCCATGTCATTGATATGTTTTTAGTGCTATTTGGTCATTGTGGTGATCCATGCCATTGATATGTTTTTAGTGCTATTTGGTCATTGTGGTGCTCCATGCCATTGATATGTTTTTAGTGCTATTTGGTCATTGTGGTGCTCCATGTCATTGATATGTATTTAGTGTTATTTGGTCATTGTGGTGCTCCATGTCATTGATATATATTTATACATTTTAGTTAATTAAGCAAATCAATTACAACTGCTTTAGTTAATTACTTTTACAGTACTAAAATGCAAGTTTGAAACCATTTCTACAACATAAAACGCACTATAAGACATAAAGGTTCTTTAAACACTACTGCTAATAACGTTTCCCTATTAATTCCTTAGATTTCATTCAGTGCAGATGCTGATCAAAGTGGTTCTGGTTATCAGCACTAAGAAATGTACATTGAAAAAAGAATTCAAATTAAGCCCATACTGGGGGAAAATTCACTGACATGTAAATCTGCCAAAATCTGCCTAATTACAGTGTATATTTTTATTCGTGCAATGTTTGAACATGTTATACCATGCCTAAGGCGCATCTAGAGGAACAACCATATCACTTTCTTATGTTTTCTTCTTAATTTTTTGGTCTTCAGCATTTTTAAATACACCTGATGTAATTTGTTTGCACTAAAAATAAACATGACCCAAGTAGACAAATATTTTCATAAAAATGTTCAATGTGTGGTAATACAGGCATTTTATTTTCCTTTCTTATTGATATTGCATTGTGGATGAAGAAATTGTTGGGATAAGATATTTAAAAAGATTAGAAAATACAATTGGTATATTGTGTTGCCAATATTTTAAATATCGCTAGTTATGATAATCTGGTATTTAAAGAATGCTTGAAATGTTAATCGTCACTTATATTTTAAAGTATTTGAAATACATACTAACCTTGAGTAGGAGTTGAAGTAAGAATGTATTTTTAGGGTACATTAAAAAAATATTTGTTGTATTAATTCTCAAAAGATAACATAATTTATCAAGTGGTTTTTGTAACACACCGGTATTTGTTATAATAAAAAAACTTAGAAATATGTGCTCAATGACATATATCATGAGTACAACTTCATTAAAGCATTGATTTGAGTTGAGTGGCTGATTATGTCAGTACCTACTTCTAGTTTAAAACCAAGAAGTGGTAATAAATGTTAGATTGATACTAGATACTGGTACTTTGCTGGAGAGCATACATTTTTGGTAACCAGTGATATTTAGCCCCAGTGGTAGTGTAGTTGACATGCAGGAAGACTTGTCCATAATTAGTCAGAGTGTTATCCCACGGGATGTAACACTGACCACTGGATAGCCAGTGTCCTGTCAATACCAAAGGCAGTTGTGGTCAGATCTGTCACTGTTGATACCAGAGGAAATTTCATCAGTACAGTCCTCATGAATATTAATATAGACAGTTGTCAGTTATTATTATGTGCTACGTAATCTAATTTTTTTTATCTTATAGGTCAGATTTACATTAATGGCTTATGTGAAATTAAAACAGTTTTAAAACTTGTATTAGTTACTATAAAGGGGACTAGGAACAAACTTCTTGAAGCAATTTTCTTTTTTTTAATTCAATTTTGTAATGATTAACAAATGCTTCCTTGTACATGTATACACAAAATCTATTCTGATAGAGCAAGTATAGCTTTTGTATGTTATTCTTGTGATTGCTTTGGGGTTTTGCTGGTTGTCAGCTCAGTTTCATATAAAACATGCTGCATGTATTATAATTAATACATATTAAATATTGTTTGTTTTCTTACAGATTTTGTGTAACAAGTTGTCGTTGATTTCGTCGTTGATTTCGTTTTATGATATATCAATTAGTAGAAGTCCAATTTGCTAAATTAATATGATAGCATTATAATACCTATAAAATAAGCTGCTAAGTCAATAAGCACTTCATTGTAATAGCAAGTCTTTGTAAATAGCATTAGAAAGGTGGGGGCGATATTTGGTCTTGATCTGCTAAATACCTCATTAATAAAAGTGGCAACAGATTAAGCGATAACAAGTACATATTTATAGACTCGTTTGAACTTGTCCTTTTTTTATTGTTTTTCAATGCATAACAGCTTCTAGTTATTAGTTGAAAGCAGCAGCCCAGAAATATGTTGATAAAAATAAAACTTCGCATAAATCATTTCTAATGGACATCTTACCGATCAAAATAAAAATAAATGTATGGACATCGGTAAATACAATAACATTTTGGTAACTTTTTTGTGTCGCCTGAATAGGCGACATATAGTTGTTACTTTTGTGGGCGGCGGCGGTGTTGGCGGCGGCGGCCCCTTTCGATTGTCCGGAGCATAATTCTTAGACTATTAAAGCTATCAACATGAAACTTCATAGGTAGATAGATCTCATTGAGGGGAAGTGCAGTGCAAAAGAACCGTTACTCTGCATCTCATACTTTTGGAGTTATTGCCCTTTGTATATTTTCATACTTAATTTTTGTCCGGAGAATAACTCTAAGACTATGAAAGCTATCAACTTGAAACTTCATAGGTAGATAGATCTCATTGAGAAGTTCAGTGCACAAGAACCATTACTCTGCACCTCATACTTTCGGAGTGTTGCCCTTTGTACATTTTCATACTTATTTTTGTGTCGCATTTTTGGGTTTAATTAGTCTTTTCTTGCAATTAGCCAGAGTGCAGTGCTTTTGAAGATTTCAATAAATCTGTTAAAAAAAATTTGAGCATTAACCTAAAGTGCTTCTTCATTTGGAGTTATGTAAGCTATCTAGTGTCAGGCGACACATCCGACTCGCGGAGTTCTAGTATTGTAAAATTATCTGTATGCAATAGCTGGTGATGCCTCTGGAGTGAATGAGCATGTAAGTTAGTGTATATTCCATTTGTACCAAGCCTTTTTGAACATAGACATTATAAAATGCTTTTCATAAATAAGAAACAGTTTTCAGTCAAATAAATGTCATTAACGTTCATTAGAACTAATGCCAATTTTAGATGTATTGAATTATATTCTATAGTCTGCAGCTGTAAGTGATTTTCTTTTTAAACAGATTCTTAGGTACATTTAACAAGATATGAGGCGTGTTTCGTGGGTAAACCGGGCTTAATGTATGTGCGGAAAGTGTTGGCCTGGATTAGCCTGTGCAGTCAGCACAGGCTAATTTAGGACGGCACTTTCCGCCTACAGTGGATTTATGTTTAGAAAGGACTCCTTGAAACAGAAAATACCATAAAAGCGGAAAGTGCCGTCCCGGATTAGCCTGTGCGGTTTTCCCACGATGCGCTGCAATTTCAATGTACACCATGCAAGACAGTGAAAGTCATTCTGAGTATTTGATCTGAGGACCTTGAAGTGAGTCACAAACTATTTTCTCCATGTTCAAATGACTTTATAAAAATATGTCAAGAAATACAAAACCTTGTCAATAACTTGATTGATGTTTACTAATTATTTATGGTAAGAAAACCTATTTAATTATTGACACATTCAAAAGGTTTTGAGTTGATTAGCGTGTAATGTGAACCAATGTCTTTGAAATTTGAAAGAAAAGGCAATCATTTGAGTTGTGTGGACCACACAGGGTCAGTAGTAAGTGTGAATGATCAAGATAAGAGACAGTGGGAACTATGCAAGTGAAACCTTGAAGTGACCCTGCCAGGACCTTATCTGCAGTGCTTCTGTTGGCAACATTGTCTGACATGAAGTCATTTTGTCAATCAATGTAACACAGAATGAAAACAAGCATTTCTTTCCAAATCTTAAACTTTCTGCTCAGTTTAGAAGATATCATTTATCTATCATTAGAGGCGTTATCAGTGATAGCTCAATGTGGGCATGCCTTGCATTTTGTGTTTTATTGATCTGACTGAGCAGCAAGGATATATTAATCTGAATTTAAATGTTGTCATTTCCTGTCTTACACAAATGTCAAATAAGAGCAGAATTGATTTCCTGTTCTTTTTTAAGTGTAGTATCGTAAACTGTCTGATTAGAACTCCTCGTGGCTTGTGTACACACACCAGTCGATAATGCACCTCGATCAAACATGTTTGTTGACTTTCACAGGCGCACAGATGATAAAGACTTGCCCTCATGAAATGACTTTAATAATGAAATCCTTACTTATACATATTGGCAATATTTCATTGTAGATTTGATTTTTGACAGGTCTTATTGTTCAGTGAGACATTGAAGATTAAGACTTTTTGTAGTGGATGCAGTTTGCTCTTTTATATATTGGTTCCATTGTTCTGATGTTTTACATATTACAGCATTTGACTGCTAAATGTTCTTCTGCTATGGAGTATTGAAATAATATTGGTTGTAATTGTTCACTTAATGTTAAAATTATAGTAAAATTTACCCTGCATCAACCCTACATTTAAAATTCCTGGTGCTAATCCATCTGTAAACCAGATTATTGAATTCACAACCATTAAAGTATAAAAGGTTGAAATGCCAGGGAAGTTTAATGCAATCATGTAGCCATGTTATCGCATCTTAATCAGTTTATATTGTGTAAATTAATATTAAAGGGGATATATACGATTACAGTATCAACATTTCACTATCTCATATTTTTACAACACAAATGATAGGAAGAATATAATTGAGCAAAGTTAAAAATAAACAATTATATGTACCATATTTCATATGTTGTTCAAATGAGCTTCTTTATAACGACAAATTTATTCCATTTGGTTACGCCAATAACGACACGTTTAATCGTATTTGTGGGTGAAACAAAAAACGTGTCCATGTGTCGTATGAACGCGTTTAAAACATCAGCACAGTAAACACACAACAAATAATGGGGATTTCCCAATAGTGTACATGTCTGAAGACGAAAAATATTTTAATGGTGTAAAGCTCTAATTTCGGGGATTTTCGAATATCAGTTCTTCTGAACTTTTATTGTAGTTATTCATCAACGTTTTACCGATTTTATTTTACTTTAATATTTTTGTATGAAAATTTGATGAGATCGTACATACCCTCTTTAAACTGCTATACATTTATTGCTTTGTATGTATATGATAGATCTGATTTTCAAGTTTGCCTCTAAATACAGCTGTCAGTTTCCTTGTCTGGAAGGAACACATCCCCAGCCATCAAGCACTTATCAAGCACTTTTGTATGTTATTTTATTTCCTTATTCGGATCAGCATTTCCATGATAATGTATGTACAAAATACACGACACCTAGCTGCTGGCAGGTTGAAAGATCTCGAGCTAAAGGACATAAAATTATTGCTTATGAGGACCCATGACTGCGAACATTCTTAAGTTAAATCTTAGTCTTTATCTTAAATATTAAACCAATGGAAATTCTCATTGGTCAATATTTTAACGATGAGACTAAGTTTGAGATTGAGAACCTTGGTAGTCATTACACCGTGGGCCGTTGTCCAGAAACATCTTAAGTTTATCTTAAAACTATTTTCACTTAAGTTCCAATTCTTGTAAGGTAATATTTTTAAAACTACAAATAAATTAATGATTCCAATTACAATTTAGTAAATAGTAGAAAATAATAAGTTGATAAATAGTGAAAATTTAGAAGAATTTCGTCTATACATGGTATAAAATGCTTAAGAAAAATGACGATTTTAAGGCTAAGGATAAGATTTCACTTAAGATGTTTCTGGAATACGACCCCAGATCTGTAAATGTTGGAATTGTCACAAGAACTGTTCTAGCTCTGTACCAAAACATTGCCATGTCACTGTAGAGCCATTCACTTGTATTTACTGCCAGACTATTGGTAACCATGTCTATTGTGCGTGTTTCAGGCGCAGCTGAGAGCGGGAAGAGCACGCTGGTGAAGCAGATGAAAATCATCCACAATGAGGGCTTCACCAACGAGGAGCTGCTCTCCTTCAAGGTTGGTGCCCGAAGAATATTTCAAAAGACAGTTGTGTAGCTTCATTAAGACACTATAAACCAGTCCAGTTATGAAAAATACCAAAACATAACAAAATGCCATAAACACAAGAGGGGTTGAGGGGGGATCTGTGTGGATAAGGTCGATACTTCATTGCATAACGCTGGCTTTAATATATAGGCCTAATAAATTTCATGAATAGAAACATCCACTTATTTTATTTTTTTAAATTGGGTTTATGCTCAAATTAATTTTTTGTAACCACAGATAAATGCCCCTTGTATTAAAAGTCAGTAGTGCCTTTAAAATGTGTGCCAATACAATTTTATAGCCAAGCTATGACCCTGTTACACCATCGTATAGGGTGTGTGATTATGCTCCACCTTCTGTGTAAATGCAAGTGTTGTTTTTTGCTTGTTTTATAGAGTGAATTTGAAAATCAAACACTTCAGCCCAGAAATGTAAAACATTGTAAACAAGCAGTTGTGAACGTATAAAGTTTCATTGTTGTTTAATGAGTTTGGTGGGGCTATTTGCTAACACACCTGCTTTTTAGCAGAAGCGACTTATTCTTTACAGCAACAATTGATCAGTTTATTTTCCCCAATGTATATTTTGGGTAATTTCATTCACTTCTTTTCTTAATGCCAGCTGTAGACAATGGTATAATTGTTGCTGTCAATTTATTTGAAATGAAGAAGCTTGGATTTTAGGCGGGGCATGTATTATGTTAGAAGGACCCCCCCAAACTTCCTTTTCTTTCAGAAACTCGATATTGCACACCTAGTTTAATATGAAGCTTCAGTATTTACACAGAGTCATAATGAAACTCAATATTGCACAATTGACAGTATATTCATAATTAACTAAACATGTTCTATTCTTAACTTCAAATATCTATGAAGTATGAACTGTTAATATAATCTGGCTATAAATATTTGTTTACACAAATATTTTGTAAAAAATAGTAATAGTAATATCAGTAAACAGAATAAGATTTATAATAGTGGAGGACAGTTACATTGTATGGTGTAAGAACACTATAGGTTACGTTGATACAATATAAATGTTATTTGTTATTTGACTAATTGTAGTTCATGACAGGTGGGTTAAATGAGATAAACGTGATTGCATACATTCATTGTCGTTCTTACTTAACTTGATGAGCATATTGAATGGTACACGTGTTACTGATCACTAGTGATTGATAGCAAATCAACACAGTGTTACCATCTCAATAACAGTAGAGGGGTATCAGCTGATAATCTCCACTTAATTAATTGCTTATTGTTCATTGTTTGAATGGAGATACAGTGTACCCTGAGTAAGATAACCTGCCATATCTGTGCATCAGGTTCAATTGTTGGGTGACAGACTGGTATTGTGTGCATGTCTGCACACTGCCAAGTGGCAGATCTGATTTTCAGGTAGTGCTGTGTCAAACCTTGCGATTCACCAGGTGACACTGTGTCAAACGTTGCAAATCACATGGTAACTGTGTCAAACTTTGCAAGTCACCAAGTGATACTGTGTCAAACATTGCAAGTCACCTAGTGACACTGTGTCAAACCTCGCACGTGACCAGGTGACACTGTGTCAGGCCTTGCAAATCACAGGATGGCATTGTGTACACATTGCAATTCACCAGGTGACACTGTATCACACATTGCAAGTCACCAGGTGGCACTGTGTCACACCTTGCAAGTCACCAGGTGGCACTGTGTCACACCTTGCAAGTCACCAGGTGGCAAACTCAGCTGGTGGCACTGTGTCACACCTTGCAAGTCACCAGGTGGCAAACTCAACAGGTGGCACTGTGTTACACCTTGCAAGTCACCAGGTGGCACTGTGTCACACCTTGCAAGTCACCAGGTGGCACTGTGTCACACCTTGCAAGCCACTAGTCACAAAGGCACCTGCTCACTGGAGTAGCTTTATGCTTGTTGCGTGACCAAGACTGGTGAATCAGACCGAATTTGAAACAATATGCATATTAAATGAATTATTTGTCAAGCTCAGGTACATAATACCAGGTATCCAGGTTTTAGAGAAAAATATTAATGTACCCGTTTGCACTTTAGTTTCGTAACATGAATATAGAATGTACCCATAGTTGCAACTGTATCACATCATGTTTTATATGATACAGATACATTCCTTTTCTTTTGAATTACTAATGTTAAAGACCAATAGCAACTGTTTATATCATGGTATACATGTCATTCAGATCAACAGCCTTTATAGAGGTTTAAATAAACAATAATGTACAAAAGTAACAAAATACATAATGTACAATCAAAGTTTAAGCATACATAGTCAATATAACCCAGATACACTATCCTGTACAGATGATACAGGTTATAAATGGACCAGTGTCCTAACGGGGTGACGGAAGGCCGGGAAGGCCGACAGCAGATACACCCTGGGTTATCTGTGTGCTGTGATGTGGGCCTTGGGTCTGAGATAGTCTGGTGTCAGGCCGGGAAGGCCGACAGCAGATACACCCTGGGTTATCTGTTTGCTGTGATGTGGGCCTTGGGTCTGAGATAGTCTGATGTCAGGCCGGGAAGGCCGACAGCAGATACACCCTGGGTTATCTGTGTGCTGTGATGTGGGCGTTGGGTCTGAGATAGTCTGGTGTCAGGCCTGGAAGGCCGACAGCAGATACACCCTGGGTTATCTGTGTGCTGTGATGTGGGCCTTGGGTCTGAGATAGTCTGGGGCCAGGCCGGGAAGGCCGACAGCAGATACACCCTGGGTTATCTGTGTGCTGTGATGTGGGCCTTGGGTCTGAGATAGTCTGGTGTCAGGCGGGAAGGCTGACAGCAGATACACCCTGGGTTATCTGTGTGTTGTGATGTGGGCCTTGGGTCTGAGATAGTCTGGTGTTAGGCTGGGATAACAGTGTAAAATACAGTGGCAGGATTTTCTTTAAAATGTGTATCAAACATAGGACGGTTACGGCTATTATTGGTTTGGAGAAGAAAGTTCACTGATCAGCCTATTGGGAGATATCCTGTATTTATTACTTGAAACTTTCTACCATTTTGTTGGTTATAAAGAATTTTTAAATAAATTATGTGACAGACTGAGGCAGTAAGAAATCTATTTATTACTAGTAAGTGTTTTATGTGAATACAGATGTTTGCAAAGTCTGTGTTCCGCAACACGACACTTTGATAAACAAGACTCACAGCCTGGGAAAATCCATCGCATTCACATTCCCACTGTGATTTACTCTAGCATATCATTGCTGACAATGTAATCAGTTGTATTATCTCATAAATGTATGATAATAAATGACAACAAGATATATGACATAAATTCACATCAAAATAAATAATTAAGACTGTTACATATTGAAATATGCATATTTTTCATAAGCAACTAATTTGGCAGGAATATAAATACGTGGCGCGTCGTGAGAAAACCGGTCTTAATGCATGTGCATAAAGTGTCGTCCTGGATTAGCCTGTGCTGTCCCCACAGGCTAATCCGGGACGGCACTTTCCGCTTTTATGGTATTTTCTGTTTCAAGGAGTTTTTTTCTAAACATAAATCCACTGTAGGCGGAAAGTGCCGTCCCAGAGTAGCCTGTGCGGACTGCACAGGCTAATGGGGGACGACACTTTACGCACATGCATTAAGACCGATTTTGTCACGACGCGCCTCATACATATTTTAATCTGCATAAGCAACAATTTTCACAGGAATAAATTTAGCAGGAATATAAAATTATGCTATGAATTTTAATTTAGATGTTTATATACATGCAGGTATATGTAAAGCTGTGGTTACCATCCATTTAAAGGGTCATGTTCATGATTGATAGATAATTGAATTTGCTAAAACAAAAATCTCTTTAGATAGAATTTATGATGGAGCTTCGCGAAACTTGTTGGGTAATCACGGGTCCAGCTAGCTCAGTTGGTAGAGCGCTAGACTGTCAATCCGGGGATTGTGAGTTCGAACCCCAGCCCGGCCACATAACTTGTGTGGGGATTGGTCATGAAATTATTTCTATGGCCATTCTCCCCCTACCTCTGATTCAAGTAGGGCAGTTGTCAGTTACTGGCATAGGTATGTGAACTTAGTACTGGTAAACCGCTTATATCGGCTAAGCTTGCCCAGGAAAAGTGTGAGTAGGTTAACTAACTGCCGAGATATGACTGAAATACTGTTAAAAACGGCGAAAAACCCCAACAAAACAAACAAACAAATTTCATCAACCAATTGATACAATAGTTGTGACCATGTAAGCACTTGTGGGAGGGGTAAAATAATTATTCTAACATGATACTTGCTAATTTTTCTATAGACAAAGAACACAATTATTGTTGTTAAACTACCCATTAACAATGCAAAAAGAAGTTTCTATTCTGAGCGGAGCTTAGTAAAAAGTAGTTCCAATTACAATTGCAAAATATATGTAAAATCATGTTAGAATCTAAATAATTTTCGCATTATCGTTTTTTATCGGCCAATAAACAATGATTTGCAGTTCTGATGCGTGGCTATTAAACAACTCGGGCTAACACCCTCGTAGTTTAATTCTTACGCATCAGAACTCCAAATCGATAAAAAATTATTTATTAATTATTAGTAGTAAAATAGTTCTGAATGATGTGTTAGGATGTCTGGTTGTGTGCTTTGTGATGTTTACAAAACTTGATAGCTTAGAAAATTGTCATCATTAGTTGTATGAATTCTGGTATAAATGGGCTTGTATCACTCCAAGTCTCAGCCACCCAGCAACCAGCCTCATGAAATGACTGTACCTACTTTTAGATAAACAGTCATTGTGCTTGAAATCAGATTATAGCTGTCATGAATTATTTTACATCAAATTCATCTCTGAAATACAATTGGCTTAACAAGCAGTGTTGAAAAGTGGTAGCTGTTGGCTGTCTAATAATAATAACAGCCTGGCTGATAGTTGAATACAATCTGTGGAGAATCTTAACCATGGCTCGGCTATCCATGCAGTCATTAATGGGTTCAACCTGAATGAGTGTTAATGTGACACTTGAAAGCCACGCTACTACAGAGTAGAGACCCAAGGTGACTCCCGAGGCCATTGTGGTGGAAGCCACACTACTACAGAGTAGAGACCCAAGGTGACTCCCAAGGCCATTGTGGTGGAAGTCAAAAGGCTTTCAAATAACAGATCGCATCATTAGATCATAAATAGGGAGCCCATCATGTGGTGAAGGAGGACTATTAGTCATCATTGACTTATGAATGAAGAATAGTGTATCATGTCTGTAACTAACGGGCTCTCTATGCTCATACTGTCTGTAACAAACGGGCTCTCTATGCTCATACTGTCTGTAACAAATGGGCTCTCTATGCTCATACTGTCACAGTCACTGACCTTAGTCTGACAGACTTTGCAGCAAAGTTGTAAATCATGAAATGATGTGAATTTAAGTTGTAAATCAAGAAATGAATTGAATGTTTATAATGCACATATCAATATTTTCCGCCAGTAGGGGGAGGAGGGCTGACCCAGGGAAATTTTAATAATATTATTTTGGGGGGTCTAATTCCCCACCCTAGAGCCAAGCATTTTTGTCTTAATCGCCACAGTGGGAGATGCTTAGTGCATCACATGGCCCGGGGAAGGGCCAATATTACCAGGATATAAAATCCAACAAAAGTCTATTTCCCGGGACCCAGAATCATTTGGAGTGTCACATTCCAGCCTGTTGCTTCCAGTCTAAAGTCCCGTATATGCCTGCCGCTCCACTACTGGGGTAAATATTAATAGGTGTATAAATAAAAATCATTAAAATATAAACTTAACCAATATTAAACTAGTTAAAGTAATAAATTAATTAACTTACTTTCTTTCATGTTTCTCAAATACCAAGATTTCATGCTGCAAAATTCCCAATTTAATGGGTACCAGGCCCATTCCCAAAGCTGTGAAAAAAATCACAGTGATACCCATCAGCTGTCAGGGTACTTCCTGCGGGTAGTAGGTGCCGGCAGGCGCAGACTGACACCAGCAGCACTTTATCCAATTGCTGGCTGTGTAGGGGCCGGAAGGCGCAGACTGACACCAGAAGCACTTCATCCAATTGCTGGCCGTCTATGTTTATTTATGATTTTATTATTCACAGATAGCTTCCTTTCCAGTATAAACTAAATATGTGATTTTTATATTGGAATGTGAATTTCTACTGGTGTCAATAGATATTTGGGAATAATTTTATAGCAGTTTATTGTACTGAAAAGGAATGCAAACTGAAGACATTTTTTTCTGAAATACGAGTAACCTTCTGGTCATAATGCATACACCAGGACTTATTTTTTTCATACTTAACAATATTATTGTAATTGGTTGGATCAGAGATACATAATGTTAAAAAGGTGAATCATTGTCATTTGTTTAGGCAGATCTCAGACAGAATTAATGCATTTTGTTTCCGAAACATGGGTCTAACAGTGGTGTGAACATAGATTATTTGGAGTAAATTCTGAGGAATTCCAATTAAACCGAAAGTTTGAGATTCTAGTTAATTAATATTTATTGTTATACAGAAAATTTTAATAAAAGTTAAGATTATGTTGAGATTGCAGTTAACAGGCATGGCTCGTATTGCACATACATGGTCTGTCTAATATCGGGAAATGTGCACTACAAGCAATACGCCTCCGCCAGATACCTTCAGGTTTAAGTATGCACACTGGTCAGATTACTACTTTTATTTCAACTTCCCTATATGTCTGTATTTGCTGTTAAGTTTTATAAGAGCGCATACCAGACATATTTCTGATCATGACTGATAGTGCTGTTTACGAGGCTGTATAAGTGTAGAAAAGCAATAAAACTGTGTGATAAGCATGTTTATTGACGTATTCATATTCATTTCCATTGCTGTTTAGTGCATGTCAGTTGATGACAGTAATTACACCTTTACCTGTTACTCGCATTTGGTGAGTGTAAGTGAATCTTCACAAATGTGACTGATTACATTAATAGACAGTACATCTCTGATTTCAAACGATTATGACATGCTAGGCGAGAAATATTGAACCAAGTTTATACTTTAAACTATTCCTAACCTCTTTAAACTGACAATGTAACAAGTGAGCAGAGTAACCTGTTTGTAAATGGAGGATAAACACTTGTTTGCTTTGCTTATTAAGATCTGTTTTTATTTGATGATACCATAGTGATGTAACTTGTTTGTTATATGGTAAGAATGCGTGACCTGTCAACCACAATAATGGAGGGGGGGGGGGTGTTGACAGTGTGTCTCATGTTGTTCCTGGTTATTGAATCATGAAACAAATAAACAGAGAGATATGATGTATTGCTTATGATTATACTGGCAGTCATTGGCTGTTGTGGTGGAGACTTCATTGGGCCTTTACAAACTCCTTGCAGTGGTTACTTCCCCATTGGTACTCTTTTCAGTTACCAATGCAACCACGAGTTAAAAACTTACAGAATTGGAAGTTTTCAGAGGAGGCGATTATGAGGAGATTTATTTTGTACAAAATTTTAATTTTATCTTTATTTTTGTTATAACAATGACATAGACATGTTGCATTATTGGTCCAGGTATATATATTAAGAGTAAAAATGAAAAACACAAAATAAATAAATAATTAATTAAACATAACAACGCAAGGATTGCTTGTCCACGATTTTATTTCATGCCAAGTGTTTGCCTATGGTCACATGGAACTTCGTGCCGGCAGGGATTTAAACCAGCTATGCTGGCACACAGTTAAATCTCTGCGCAGAGGGTGGCCATGAAAATGTAGGCTTAATGTCAAGCTTTAGGCAAAACATGTTCAATCTACCTATTGTTGTATGTATGTAAAGCATTATGATGTTTTCAACAATAATGTAGTGATTTTATGGTCCAATAGTGATCACTAATGGTATTAGAGATTGATAGCTGAACATTAAGTAAAAAACAGGTTTATTTGATGTCAGAATTGGGTTTTAAGTACAAATTCAAGTTGAGAATGTGTCACAAATGAAGACTGATTTTGCAGTTACTCTCATTCATTTGGAAGAATGCTTAAAACATGATGTATAACAATTAAAGAAATACTGTACTTGACATTTCCCAACTTTTAGATATTGATTTTTAACTAATAATTACAATGATTTAGAAAAGGAATTGTTTATATTTCATAGAAATTAATATTTCATAAATAAGTCAAACTTTAAAAATAGCATTGATGATATTTATTTTATCACAAAGTTTTGGCTGAAAAGCCTTCCTCAGGTAATTTTATTGCCTTAAACGAAGTCAGTAGCAAGTTTTGAAATAAGTAAAGAAAACATATATATTATGCAATCTTTAAATTTGGTGTTCATTAAAATGCCAGTATTCATATTACTTATTTTCTACAAAGCACAGCATTCTAAGTTGAACAAAAACAATTTATTTCTGTGATTGTTGTTTGTTTGTTACTTTTTAAACAGTTTTTTGTCCGTATGCATTTACAAATCACTGATGTACAACCTTTGAATAAATGTATAAGCAGTGGACTAGTATTTTAATTAGAGGATATTTTACTTTACACAATCTGTATTTAAATTAGAATTTGTGATTCAGAAAAAAACGAAGGTATTGTAGTTTTTTTGTACAAATATCTTTTTTACTTAGCAGAAAACAAAACAAGAAACACTCTATGTAAAATATGTGTTATGACTTACAAGTGACGTGTAATGAAGATAGTTATTATGTTTTTTTAATCAATTTTAGAATATTTTAACAATAAAATGTATATATTTTTTTTACATTTTATATTGGTCAGTTACTATCTCTCCAATAAAGCTAATGACCAAAAATCAATTAGGTGTCAATGTGTATTATATTTATGGAGCTTAATGAACCAGGATTTGACATTTATTATGTTACATGTTAATGAAAGGTCAAGCAGTGAGTAGTGACCATGCATGTTGTGTGATTGCAGTGAGAAGTGACCATACATGTTGTGTGATTGCAGTTAGTAGTGACCATGCATGTTGTGTGATTGCAGTGAGTAGTAACCATACATGTTGTGTGATTGCAGTAAGTAGTGACCATGCATGTTGTGTGATTGCAGTGAGTAGTAACCATACATGTTGTGTGATTGCAGTGAGTAGTGACCATGCATGTTGTGTGATAGCAGTGAGTAGTGACCATGCATGTTGTGTGATTGCAGTGAGTAGTGACCATGCATGTTGTGTGATTGCAGTGAGTAGTGACCATGCATGTTGTCTGATTGCAGCCGGCCGTGCTGGACAATCTGGTCAGTTCGATGAAGTACGTCCTAACCGGGATGGGACTGCTGAGGATCAATCTGGAGAACCCCAAGAACAGGGCAAGTTTGTTTGGTTTTTGTTTGTTTTGTTGGGTTTTTTCGCCGTTGTTAACAGTATTTCAGTCATATCACGGCTGTCAGTAAACCTACTCACACTTTTCCTGGGCAAGCTTAGCCGATCTACGCGGTTTACCAGTACTTAGTGCACATACCTATGCCAGTAACTGACAACTGCCCTACTTGAATCAGAGGTAGGGGGAGAATGGCCATAGAAATAATTTCATGACCAATCCCCACACAAGTTATGTGGCCGGGCTGGGGTTCGAACTCACGATCTATGCTATGCTGATAGCTTTGAAAATCTTCTTGTATGAAACTTACTGACTAATTTAATACATGTTTCACATAATTTTCCCATGGGTGATTAGGCTGTACAACATAAGTTCAAATCATTTTATTTTGTGGAAAAAAACAACAACTTAACAACCACTTGGACACCACCTGAGGAACTTTTCGATAATGGTCATATTGAAAACTATCCATCATTTTGTCTGAACGTAATGTACAATTAAAAAAACACACATTTTCAATGGGTTACCCTTTACCAGGTACTATTTTTTCCCTGCATCCATTTTAATTCAGTGAAAAAATCACCCCCAGGACAGATAAGCGTTTTCCCTTATATGGCAACATTGAACAATTTGGAAATCCTCTTTGCTAAAGGATAGTATTTAAACTGGCTGACAATATGTGGTATCCACAAAGTGACATTGATTCATAAAACTCCTTTGAGAGGCCCAGGGTCATTTTGGCCCTCTTAATTTTCATAAAAATTAAGTACATCTTGAGCATATATCATGGGCTTTACAGAGTTAATTTCATTAAACAAATCATTGGTAAGGAGATACGTATCTCTAATTGTAAGGCTTTCATGCATTATTCACTTAATAACATGTGGAGTTATACTGGGGTATGCATTATTGTAACAGCACATATTACCTTATATGGCTTATGCATCTTTAAACAACGTTACTGTTTAAACACATTAGTTGAAAGCTAAGATGTTGTGTTCCAGATTCATGCTCAAGTGATTCTCACCTGTGAGAATAGTTTGGATCACAATAAGACCATGCTTCCTGATGTGGGGCGGGCCCTGAAGTACCTCTGGCATGACAAGGGGATCCGCACCGCAGTCGCCCGCGGATACGAGTATGAGCTCAATGATTCCGCAATCTAGTGAGTGTGACTTGAATGGACATACACTTTATTTTTGTGTTTATATGCAGAAATGGTAAAACAATTCTGCATTTAATCTGATTGTGTTCTTGTTAAAAAGAAGTTGCATAATTTCAGTTTGATTTTTACTTTCTCACTATTGGGATTTGCTGTTATTTAGCTGTTTTTGTTACGTTGTTTAAAGTACAGATATTAGTACTTAGTCAATAGTAAATTTCTGTCATCAAGTAATATTGTGTATTAAACCATAACAAAATAGCTGACAATGAGTCAAATGCAGACTTGCAGATTTGTTGTTTCTTGACAGTTATTTTGAGAACATGGAGCGGATCTGCTCACCGATGTTCATTCCGACCCCACGAGATGTTCTGAGAGCCAGGGTGCGAACCACGAGCGTCATAGAGACCTGCTTCCAGGTGAAGGGATGCCTCATCAGGTGAGACAACTTTTGCTAAAAATGTACTTGACAAAGAGCGATGCCAGCATTAGTATTCCGTCTCACACACCCGTTACAGTTGTCTAAGTACTAAAGATCAAATGGTTGAAGTGAGGTACAAACTGTATAAGAAATTCCATTAATTAAAATACTGCTATTCTGGAAATTCAGTTTGGTATGTATATAACTTCTTTGACCAACCTTTGCTAAGAAAGATATGTTTAATAAGAGTGTTTCCTCTGTGTTTCTTCTGTGTCTTTGTTCCCCTAATTGTCATGTTATACACCCACGATTATGTTGTCTATGGTAAGCCACTGGTAGACAGCTGACTTTCACACTGTCACAGAGGGATCTATGGGATTGCCCGGGGGCCTTGTGGCTGTCAGTTGGGTGCCAATACATTGACAGGCGTCAGCTAATAATAGACATTGGTAGCAAGGAAGTGTGTCTCACGAACTGTACATTTTAAAGTGTCACTAACTGTACATTTCAAAATGTTCAATGAAATGTGTTCGTACACTGAAGCACACAGCTATATGATATTATATAACTATAGGCAGTTGAGAGGTATAGTAAATATTGCTTCCTTCGGCCTCGGTTGACATCACTGTCCTCGGGGTGCAATATTTACTATACCCCACAGCTGCCTATGATATTTATATATTATACCCCTCAACATGCCTGTGATAATTATTTTATTATACCAAACAAAAATATTGTTATTCAAAAACAAACTAATCATACATTGTAAACTAAAGTTTATTGTTGGAAAATCAAGCGCTCATTGACATTAATTTTTGTAAATACATTTTAATAAGCGCCTACTGATCATTAGCTCGGAAAACCCGAGTTTCTATTGTAAGGCCCAAGCGCGGGGTATATGTTAGTCACATGCGGGGTATATTAAAAATTATACCCTGCTCGGTGTATATTACTTTCCAATGCCATGACATATTAAAATTATGCAGTGATGGGTATATGGGATTTGACAATGTGAAAACCAAGTAAGGTACAATAAAATTGTTTGTATGATAAAATTATATTAATTGTTTAATATAATTATATACCTGTATATGAAATATAACAATCTTGTGATTAAGTCTTCAATGAATAGTTAGTTTAGATATTAAACAGATCACCTTGAGACACTGTCCTTGATGACCAAAATTCATGTTGTTATAGATTCAGTGCTGAAAGTAACATTTGATATCACATTTTCCTTTCTTCAAACGTGTGTTCATTTACAATAATAAGTTATGTACCGTATATACATTTACCGGAATCGGATATTGTGTTACTGGTTTAAGTAAACATTGACTGCTATAAGATCTTTACTGAGTGTACATTTACATTAATAATAATGTCTTTACTAAGCAATATACACCATATATATATCCCCAGAAAGTTCTTTATTAAGAGTAGATTACCCCCAATAAGTTCTTTGCTAACTGTACATTTACCCTATAAGTTTCTAACAGTGTATATTCACATCATTCATGTTTTTACTTAGTTTACACTGTACACATCTTGTTTTTTATTGAGTGAACATTTTCCTCAATAAATGTTTTACTGAATATAGATTTATATAAATAAGTTCTTAACCCAGTGTATATTTACACCAATAATGTCTTTAGTTATGTTACCGTTACACAAATTTTAATCATATAGATGACAGTAGTACATTCCTAAATTCATGAATCCCCTCTATTGGTCGTTTGTTTGTTTGTACTCATGCTGTTTGTTTGTTTGTATTTAGGTTGTTTGATGTAGGAGGTCAGAGGTCGGAACGGCGGAAGTGGATCACATGTTTTGATGACGTGAAGTCTGTGCTGTTCGTGTGCGCGCTGAGTGCCTATGACATGTGCTTGCTGGAGGACGCTAATGTGGTGAGTAGGTCAACAATAGGTTAATGCTCTAATGAATTATATGATTATTATGCACCTAACAATATTTTCCACCATGGAAGGGGGGGGGGGGCGGCAGGCTGACCCAGGGGAAATTGACTAATTTTATTGCTTGAGGTCTAATTCCCCACCCTAAACACAAGTATTTTGTCTAAATCTCCACAGTGGGAAATGCCGGGGGTAAATATTGATAGGTGCATAATGATTGAGAAAATATAGTGTTGTATGTTCACGTTCCTGGTATAATATTCAGAAATCAACGAGAATTATGTTTAAGCTTGAAATAATATTCTTATTGCTGTGAATACTAAAATGTTGCGATTTTTACATGTTGTCACTATATTACTCAGCAATGTGCCTTCTGTAAGGGAGCAAGAGTTATCTTTCTTGTCCTTATTTTCAGAACCGTCTGCAGGAAAGCTTGAAACTATTCCGGGGTATTTGCAATAACCGCTTTTTCTATAAGTCTTCCATGGTATGTATGCCTTAATAGCTTTTTGTAGAATTTGTATAATTCTATTGCATATTACATCTAAACTTGTAAACTTAAAAATTACCCCCAAAACTCCATCATTTTTGTCATAATTTTTAAGCAAAGTTGTTGGAGGTTAAAGTACACATTATTTTTCTATTTATTTAGGATGTAGTTATTGAAAGTTGGATAATATGGTAAATGATGCTGTACATATAAGGTACAGTGAGACTGATTAAATAATTAAAAAAACTTCTATATGCATGGAACTAAATTTTATGGTATTTTTATCGTGAACAACATTTTAATGTGAAACTTATTAGATCTACTTGTAGGATTGCTTAAATGTGAATATTGGTAAATTTTATATGTTAGTGTAAGATTCTGTTATTCATTGTGATCACTTCTTTTTCAGATTTTGTTTTTAAACAAAATTGATCTCTTCCAAGACAAAATCAGATTTTCTGGGAGACATCTCCGATACTTCTTCCCAGATTTCACAGGTATGACAGAGGTTCTAAGTAAAAACCAAGATTTGTTTTAATAATTATTACAGTATCTGTCAGTAAAATAATAACTAATAACTTGCTTCTAATTAAGTGTCCTTTGTTTTTTTAAATTGTTTTATAATACATATTGTGTCAGTAATTTTAGAGTTGTTTGTTTGTTTGTTTGTCAGTTAACCTACTCACACTTTTCCTGGGTAAGCTGGTTTACCAATACTGAGTGCACATACTTATGCCAGTAAATGACAACTGCCCTACTTGAATCAGAGGTAGGGGGAGAATGGCCGCAGAAATAATTTCATGACCAATCCCCACACAAGTTATGTGGCCGGGCTCGGAATCGAACCCGTGATCCTCTGATTTGTAGTCCAGCGCTTTACCAACTGAGCGAACACAAAATGCTTTCCTCAAACCACACTGTTGTTCATTGAGAAGAAGCATAATATTGGTCATTTTCGTTCTTGTTTGTGCGGTGTTGACAAGTCATTGCTTATACAACTAAATCACTTGTGTTAAGTAGAGAGATATTTAAATAAAAATGCTACCTTTGGTGCCATTATATTTCAGTATATGTTCTCCTTTGCATTTCACACATAATTGTATAAATATAAGTGACATTATTATACCTCACTTCGTTTTTACAGCGTAAAATCCCATATACCCATCCCTGCATAATTTTAATTTGTCATGGCGCTGGAAAGTAATATACACCGAGCGGGGTATAATTAAGGATTGAATTTAATTGTGATTGCGTTCATGCGATTATGAACACAATGGTCAAACTGCCAAATCTATGATGTGCGCTAGCGCTTCATGGATAATTTGCTAGTTTGACCATTGCGTTCATTATCGCATGAACATAACCAAAATTAATTCCAATCCTTTTATTTACATTATATTTGGGATCATTTCATAGCATTCCTTTATATTGTTTTTGTTTAGCATGCATTTTATTGCCATTCTAAGAGAAATATCACGCACAGCAGTTTTCTTATTGGAACAGCAAAGTACCGCCCCTTGTAACCGAACTACACAAAATATAATGCAAACTACGATTAATAAAATAGTTCCCTACAAAAATGCAATTTTCTCCTCATTTAAATTCAATTTGCTGCAACAAATGAAATTTAATGTAAACATTATGTCACAACATTTTTATTTTCCTTGCATAAATCATATCCCTACAAAACTAAAACAGTAACTTAAACAGATGCAAAAATACCTGTGACATCAAGAAGAACTTCTAGTTCGGGCGGTATAGCCAACAAGCACCGAACATTATTAATGCTTTAGAAAGTTCAGTATAAAATAAGAGGTGCTTTGTTAGTAAGACTACATTTAAATACACATCATGAATACTTCTATACCACAGTTGAGTTCTGACACTTTAAAATCACACAATTCCTAGGCTGGGAGTTTAACAGATCCTGGATAATCCTGTTTAATTATTAACACAACAGATGGAGACTTAAATGCTTTTAAATGCTTCAAATCCACACCATAGTATCCAAATTTTAACTCGGCGATAAAAATGCAAACAATCCACAAATGACATCACTAAACAAGTGATGACGTGTAAGCTAGGTAATCAGTCAATAGCATCCACACGGGCATATCTAGGCTTTTTGCTTTGCCTAGGCATAACTTGTCTTAGAAAGTATACCATTGTATATAAATCTCAAAATGCATTTTTTTCTTATTGTACATGTTAAACAATTTATCATTATTAACTGTGATATAAATGCACAATAAATTAGACAATCTACATGCATCGAGCAAATAGACACATCAATGTGAAATCAAATCCATTTTAAAGCTACGTTCATGAACCGATGTTACGTCATGAAGATTGTCTGTGGTCGCTTCTAAGAAAAGTAATGTTTACTTAAAATACCATAACATGTACATTTTACATGCTAGTGAAATGGCTTTGTTTAATAATAACACTTGTAGACCTGGCATGATAGAATCCTATCCAGCAAAAGTGAAAAAAATTAAATTGATTTTTGTAGAAGTAGAACTTGAAAAAAATGTTAATGTGTATTAATTATAAAAATATTTAATTAAACGTTAACAATAAATGCAAAAAAGAGTAACATTTAACAGTATAAGACATCTTAGCTCTTGTAAATATTCTTGTTGAAATATAATTTGCATAAAAATAGGACAGTCAGATATTACTACGTGGGTGATAAGGCATTGCCTTCATACGATTATGAATGCATACCCCTTCCCTATTAAAATGCCTACGAAATGTAAATATTTTTTAATATACCCAGCGCGTGACTAAAATATACCCCGTGCGTGGGCTTAAAAAAAGCAATTCGGGTTTTCTGAGAAATCCATATTAGCTAACGATCAGAAGGCGCTTATTAAAATGTATTAAAAAAATCAATGTCTATGAGCGCTTGATTTTCCAAAAATAAACTTTAGTTTACAATGTACGACTAGTTTGTTCTTTGAATTAGATTTTTTTTTTGTTCAGTATAATTAAATAAATATCACAGGCATGTTGAGGGGTATAGTAAATATTGCCCCCCTCGAAAAATAATGTCAATCTCGGCCTTTGGCTTCGGTTGACATCACTCTCCTCGGGGTACAATATTTACTATACCCCACAACTGCCTATGATATTTATACATTACATCCCACTCCATGAACTGTTTATAATAATGTGATTTTAGTCCCTTGTAATACAATGGTGACCTCCTTTCTTGCCCAGGTCCAGACAAGGATGTGGACAGTGCAGCACGCTACATTCAGCACCTGTTCCAGCATCAGAACTCACTGCCAGGCAAAGTCATCTACCCCCACTTCACGACTGCTACTGACACATCCAACATTCAGGTCGTCTTCCAAGTTGTCATGGATACCATTCTCAGAGAAAACCTGCGACAGGCTTCCATATTGTGATAGCCTTGCATGGGTGCTTGTTTGGATACCTTTATGTTATAGCAAAAAATCAGAGCAGTTCTTACCACTGACTGCGCTGTTTGATGACATTTTTGACAACTATGGCATCTTTTGCGCTAGTGGTAACTAATTACAATTTTGGTTGTATTGCATTTCAAGTCAACATGAGTGCACTCTTTTTAACAATACAAAGTATTTTCGGTTGACAGAAATCTAGTACTTGCATGCATAATTGGTGAATGCAACTAATAATTTCATCATCCTGTCATTATATGTGAGCTTTCAGTACCTTAATATATTTTTAGTAATTAATTACATTAATTGCATAGCATTTTAAATTCAGCACTGCCTAATTGCCCATTGGAAATATGCTTTCCTTTTATTTTCTTTTGTAAATTAATAATATACAACCATTTGGTAAGGAATGGTACATGTATGTGTACATATTTGCAGGTTAAACTTGTTTAACAGTTATTTCAGATTGAAGTGCTATAGTTATTTTCCTATTTATGTAAGACAATGTGATTAGTATTAAAACATACATGTAAAGATATAAATGTGCACATTTCTTTGCCACCTGATATACAGTATATGCAGTGCATAGCAGTTTAGCATGCTGTCAGATAAATACTTGGGTCTTTCAGAAGGCCCTCTCTTGATCAGCTTCATGACAAGGCTGAAACAAATTGTGATATAATCATGTGCTGCGTCCAGATAATATATAGGTGTAGTGCCTTCATTCCTTGTTTTACAGTTGAATATTTTTTTTTATTTTTGGGATAGATGCAATTGATTTGTGTGTTTTGAGCTCACCTGAGCACAACCTGCTCATGGTGAGCGAGCACAACCTGCTCATGGGGAGCTATTGTGATCGCCTTTTGTCCGTCGTCCATCGTGCGTTGGGCGTCCTGCGTCATGAATCGTCAACATTTACCTTGTGAACACTCTAGAGGCTACATTTGTTGCCTAATCTACATGAAACTTGGTCAGAACATTTGTCCCAATGATCTCTCGGATGTGTTCGAAACTGGGTCATGTGGGGTCAAAATTAGGTCACTAGATCAAATTAAAGAAAAAGCTTGTGAACACTAGAAGTCACATTTGTTGCCCAATCAGCATGAAACTTGCTCAGAACATTTGTTCTGATGATATCTCGGCCGAGTTCGAAAATGGTTTTGCTCCGTTGAAAAACATGGCTGCCAGGGGGCGGGGCAGTTTTCCTTATAAGGCTATAGAAAAAGCTTGTGAATACTCGAGGAGTTAAATTTTTTGCCCAAGTAACATGAAACGTGCTCAGAACATATGTTCTTATAATATCTCAGACGAGTTTGAAAATGGTTCCACTCCATTGAAAAACATGGCCGCCAGGGGGCACGGCAGTTTTCCTTATATGGCTATAGAAAAAGCTTATGAGTCACATTTTTTTACCAATCAATATGAAACTTGCTCAGAACATTTGTTCTGATGTTATCTCAGCCGAGTTCGAAAATGGTTCCGCTCTGTTGAAAAACATGGCCACCAGGGGCAGGGCATTTTCCCTTATATGGCTATAGAAAAAGCTTGTGAACACTCTAGAAGTCACATTTTTGGCCCAATCAAAATGAAACTTGCTGTGAACATTTTTTTTTATGATATCGGCCGAATTCGAAAATGTTCTGCTCCGTTGAAAAACATGGTTGCCAGGGGTGGGGCATTTTTCCTTATATGGCTATAGAAATAGCTTGTGAACACTCTAGGAGTCACATTTTTTGCCCTATCAACATGAAACTTGCTCAGAACATATGTTCTTATGATATCTCAGCCAAGTTTGAAAATGGTTCCGCTCCACTGAAAAACATGACCTCCAGGGGGCGGGGCATTTTTCCTTATATGGCTTTATTGAAAACTTTAAAAGCTTGTGAAGACTCTAGAGGCCACATTTATTGCTCAATCTTCATGAAACCTGCCCAGAACATTTGTTCTAATGATATCTTGGACCAGTTCGAAACTGGGTCATGTGGGGTCAAAAACTAGGTTACTGGTTTAAATTGAATAAAAAGCTTGTGAACACTCTTGAAGTCATATTTTTACGCAATCTTCTTGAAACTCGCTCGGAACATTTGTTTCAATAATATCTCGGACGAGTTGGAAACTGGGTCAAGTGGGGTCAGAAACTAGGTCACCAGGTCATATTGAAGAAAAAGCTTGTGAACACTCTAGAGGCCGCATTTATAGCCCCATCATCAAGAAACTTGCTCAGAACATTTGTCCCAATGATATCTCAGAATAGTTCAAAACTGGGTCATGTGGGGTCAAAAACTAGGTCACTAGGGCAAATTCAAGAAAAAGCTTGTAAATACACCAGAAGTCACATTTTTTGCCCAATATTCTTGAAACTTACTCATAACATTTGTTGAAATTATATCTCGAACGAGTTTGAAACTAGCTCATGTCAGGTCAAAAACTAGGTCACCAGTACAAATTAAAAAAAAGCTTGTAATACTTTAGATGCCACATTTATAGCCCAATCATAATGAAACTTGCTCAGAACATTTGTCCAAATGATATCTGAGACACATTCGAAACCAGGTTATATGGGGTCAAAAGCTAGGTCACCAGGCCAAATTTAAAAAAAGCTTGTGAACACTCTAGAGGCCATATTTTTAGCGGAATCTTCATGAAACTTGCTCAGATTCCTTAGCCCCTCAGGTGAGCGACCTAGGGCCTTATGGCCCTTTTGTTATTCCTTTTGTAATGATGTTATTTTAGTTTCAGATGTTGCATTTAACATGATGCAATCATTGACAAGGATGAGTGAGAGCATTATTCTTTTTCCTCTATATTATTGAACTAGCATAAAATTTTATGAACTAAGGATATGTTTTCAAATTTAACAAATATTGGGTTCTCTTATTTTAAAAGGGCTTATCTTAGCATATGTATTAATCTATTTCAAACTATGGATATTTATCACACTTTTTACAATTTTAGTGAGCCCTAAATTGGGTTATATGGAGATTAAAAAAGAAACTTTTCTGTCCTAGATCTTTTCCCATAAACGTGTGGATACTAATACAGGTGTTTCATTGTCACAAAATTCCATCATGATGCCAATAATGCTGCAGGTGGAGTTTTCTAATCTTCTACATTGGATAACAGTGTTCAGTGTGTGCATATCCAGGATTGCTTGAATGCTTGTATTGCTATCATTGCATTTTTCTGTTCTACATGTTATACATTTTTAGTGAACATCTGGAAGTACTTTCGGTATTGATGCCCTATAACCGAGGTTTGTGTGTAACACAATGTTTATTATTGCTACCATGTTTCGCCTGATCTCACTCATTGCCATTGCTGGTGATACATGAACATGGTTAATATCCCCACATAATTTATTCATACACTGTAGTGTATATTTATTATTTTTACTTTTATTGGAAACATGATTGCCCATGCATTGGCACTATTATGTTTTCTTTTCTCCAAGCTGCATTGTCATTGCTAAGGTTAATAAACCAGACTAGTGTTGTGTTGTCCCAGAATTTCTGGCTGCTACATCTGTATCTAAGACGTAGCGTTAGTTACTGCTTGCAGAGACTCGCCTACATCAAGTGTGAGATGTTCAAGATGTCGCCTCTAGATGCTGTGTTGTTTCTTGATAGATGAATGGATTTGTTTTTTTTATATCCTGACAGCCTGTTTCTGGCATGGCATGTTTTTATTATGTTGTTTATCCATTAATTGTTACAGATATTTATATGAGTATAAATTAATAAAATAATATAAAGACATGTGTTTTGTAACGAGTACAGTGGAACCCTTAGTTCACTCGAATATTAATTATAATCGATAATAATCAATGTCAGAGAGTAAAGTCATTATGTGCAGCTTCCGTTTGGATGATGCATCCTCTTTTGATATCGTACACCATTCGTATTGAACTCCATACAGTACAAAATGTCGAAATCTTCGACATTTATTAAGCAGGGAACACAACACGGATATAAAAAGTTTTGAAAGTAATGCTATGTATCGATTTACCAGGTCAATAAAATTAGAATGAATACACCAGTATTGAGAAATTACATTTCCTCCTAAATTGCAACATTGACTTGATTATAAAATACATTTCCGTTGTATTTGAATCAGGACAGTATGGTGGAGAACGTTAAACCAACACTTACTCGTACGGCACATTTGCAAATTGTAATTTTACAGAAACGTACGACAGTAAAAGATATATAATCTAAATAGCTCAAGCCGACTGCCAACTTGCGAAAGATGCAATAAATAAAGCAACAATTATATAGGTACACCCGTTTGTGCAATATGATTGAAGTTTGTTTTAAAATGCTCGTAATGGCGACATTGTCTTATTATTACAAACGTTACTAGTAGTATGTTGATCTGAAAAAAAGTATACATCCTGATATACACTAGTAAATCCAAGATTATATCTGTTTACATTGTTATGTGAAAATATGACTGGATTTGAAACGAAATCCAAAATGCTTTAAACAATACTTCGTAGAAACGTAGGCTTGGGTTTTGGAATTAACGGACAATGCTATCTCCATCTCAAGCATGACCATTTCTGAAGTAGTGTGTATGTGAGCATCACACTAATTATATTTGCTTAATAGTGCTTCTAACTTGGAACATCAGGTAAAGACGTAGTTTAAGGTTTTCATTTTACTTTGTAAAGAGATTTTTCAAGTTGCCGAAACTTTACTTTACATATAATATTCTAAATACATAATATAAAATGTGACCTAACTTTAGTGAAGGGAAATACGGAAATACATTTCAATGATAAGGAACTAAATAATTTATTTACCGTAAACTTCAATAAATACAGTGAAACTTGTATTTCGAGTGCTATTGTTGGCAACTACAATAGTGTGGTAATTCCACAACGCAAAATCTGTATCATTTAATTAGCGACATTGACAGCCAGACGCCAACCCTAAGATGTTCATTGCGTTACGTGCTATGTTGTGGATTCCAATGGCAGCGTATTGGTTCCGGTAGTAACTAACATGTTGTTCCACATAGTAAGGTATACATCTGTAATCTAATCAAACGATCTTACAAATTTAGAATATTTAAATATGGATATATAACAATTAAATACTTACATACTATATTATATTGGCTTAGTGGCCTAATTACTATTACTATAAATCAAATACTTTTCTGATAATGATGACATCAAGAATTTGTTTGAAAATAGATAGCAGCCATCGCACAAATGACACTATTATTTAACTGTCGAATGAATTATATGGAATTTGAAGCATATTAATACTATCGTATTAGGCGGATATACTCCTAATCTTCTACAGAAAATCACACGGAAAATCCATAAACTGTTCTGAAACTGTACGCAAAAATTAGCAGTTCTGGCCTGACAAAACATGGGAATATGGAACAACTGCAGTATCACAGAGAAGAGCAAGTTCCTCGTTTACCAGACATGCGTGCTCAGCATACTACCCGACGGAAGCGAGGCATGCATCACCTATGCAAGGTGGCACCTGGGGGACTTCCATCTCAGGCGTCTACAGTGCATTCTGCTGGTCAAGTAGTGGAAATAAAAGGTGTCAAACGTAGAAGTCGCATCCCTTATGTATCTTGAATGGAAAGTTGACCGAGGGTTGTGAAACTGAGGGTACTCAACATGACTGCATGCCTCAATCAATGCTATGCTTAGGTACATCCCCTGAGAACTGGAATGCACAAGTGAAATCTAGTTAAGGAAAATGAAATTTATTTACTTTGATACTATACTTTTAAATAGATACATTAGCTAATAAGTGTCGATATCATTACTGAGTAAACAGTTTTAAGTGTTTTCAATACTGCATTAATTGTTCATATTGACGGTCAAATGTTTTCATATTTGACTCATAATTATTACCGGTACTTTCATTAAACAGTATGAATGAAAACATTATTTATTAAAAAAATATTATAAGTTTTGTAAATTTAAAAATATTTACAAAATAATCAAACATATTAAATAATTGCCTTAACACAACTTGCGCCATTTTGTGTTTCTTTTCTTAAAGAAAAATATTGTCCATATTAAATGTTTGTCACAGATTCATTGACTGAATACCAACCCTTTTCACACTAGACACGTGACTAGACTTATAGAGAAAAAGAAGGAAATCTCAGTAAGGATTATTCTTGTAATTGACTTCCGTCGCATTTATACACCTTACCGTGGGTTGTTTAACAATAGACCATGTCATAAACTATTAATTCTTAATCAGAACTAATTATTTGTTTTCTTTGTTTTGATTGGATTTTTCGCCGTTTTTAACAGTATTTCAGTCGTATCACGGCGGTCAGTTAACCTACTCACACTTTTCCTGGGCAAGCTTAGCCGATCTAAGCGGGTAACCAGTACTAAGGGCACATACCTATGCCAGTAACTGACAACTGCCATACTTGGTAGGGGGAGAATGGCCGTATAAATAATTTCATAATTAATGGGAAATGCATGCTTTACGTGAACCTCCTTTTTACCTCGTGTTCAGTATACAGATCACAGAAAGTTGATTGCTTAATCTACCTGGTATTATGTTCCACAATATCGCCACTAACGTTACTGCCTTCTATAACAAATTTCTATAAATGAAATTGTTCTGAAATACTTCACATGAGTAAATACTGGTAGAATGCAGCTATGGTAGCAAAATATTTTAGTACGATCATCATATTTATTTACATATTTATACTCACTGCATATATATGTCTACGAATATAAATTTCTCCAAATACGTTGACCATTGTTTTGGAAGGTATTGACCATTTGTCAATATATAACGTATATTTATTTAATGTGGATTTACATGTCGACATCTAAGGAATGTTTATGTGGAACAGTTCCTGGTTTGGAGAAATGTAAATATATTGCGCAACGACTTCATACGTGCCACAGCATTAGTACATAATACGGAAAGGATATATTCCCCATAAATTTCACAACATCATTATCTCACAGATCGCGAGCACTTTTATTTGAAAACGAGGCTGCATTGGTACTTCTACGCCGAAAAAAATCTGTATCATTTAATTAGCGACATTGACATCCAGCAGATCTTTTCAGATGCCAGCTCTGAGATGTTCATTGCGCTACGTGCTATGTTGTGGATTCCAATGGCAGCGTATTGGTTCCGGTAGTAACTGACATCATGTTCTCTGTTGGTGGATACATATTTCTTATGTATTTCACCGATAACAATGCAATCAACATCTCATTAACATTATATCAGGTTGTTTTCATATGCATGTATGTATATATTAAATAATTTGTATATTCTTGTTGATAAAATAAGCTTTGGTAATTAAATGGATTGTTGTAAAAGAATAGCAAATTTATAATACAGTTGATCCTCAAAGACGAGCTCGGTCGGTTTTGTGATTCTTTATCAGCCATCGTTACTCAGAAAGAAAAAAATGTGTTTGAGTCTTGTTTACATCCGTTTTGATACAAACTGGTGTTTTTATGTACGTTTTTACAAACAATTTAATACATTTTATTATATTTTGCTTGATCTATATTTGAAAACAAACTTATTACATTACAGGTTTTCTTTCAAAGTTTGTGACATAGCCTGCTCTTGATAAGCCCACGTTACAAAAAAAACATTTTTTGAAAAAAAAAATTGAGGCGAATAGGGTATGATCCTTCGAGCCTTGTTAATATACATCCGTATTTATGCGTATCAAATTCAATGCCCCCCCCCCCCCCCCCCCGAAAAAAAAGTCCCGTGCGTCCGTCTCATATCTAAGCTTTAGAACCATGTGCAGTTGAGCCTTTTGTGACGAAGTCCCGCTTCGGTGTTTACTTGAAGTTATGGGTCTTTAATTATTGCTGCAGATAACACATAATGTACAAATCTTTTCCGACAATAACTTCAGGTATTCATTGAAACTTTATTATCAGGATATAATGTTCCAAAGATATTTCTGGGAGCTATAGACATTTGATTTCTGCACATAATATACATGTATATTGAACCATTCTCTTCCTGGCTCTTTCTCAGCAACCAATCCCAAACTACGCAACAAAGCTCATACAGTCTTATAACATTCTCTGTATGAATGCAGAAATGTTCTTCTGGGAAAAGAAAAGCGGAAATTATTAATCTTACAGGACGAAATTATGAATTACAGAAGAGTCAAAAGACATCGCAGGGTCAACCAATCCGAGCTAGGCTGTCGCAGTAATTGGATTGCAAAGTCGTTTGACAACGAACAGAGACCCAAATTCTTATGACAATTGTTCAGTGTTGCAGCCATACAAAACAGCACAACTTTGTGTCATTTATAAATCAGCAACAGCGTTAATTTAAGATAAGTATTCTTATGCAAAAATATGTATTATTATCACGATTACGTTTTTGATTTCGTTTTGTACATAATGAAATGCTTACGTGTATTTATTTTTATTTTTCACAACGGTCTTGTCGGACTTAGAAATTATTTTTATTGAAAGTAAGCGATGATTACTGTTGCAAATTCAAATACAAACATCTCTTGACAGTGTTTCTACGAAAATAATTATTGAATTTGCTTAATACATTTTACACAATGTACTCTTTTGCATGTTCAATGCGGTTGAAAATATACGGTTCCTTCTTGATCCATGTTGGAACGTACTTCGTTTATTAAATACATTTGCAAAGATTTGCGGATAGTATGTAACTGTTTTCTCAAAAATACTGCGATCAGGCAATGTACACTTGATAATCACGTTACAAATATTTTTATTTTACTTTCAAAATGACATTTAATAAAATATGATATTTCAGTAGGTATTATTTCATACCAGATGATCGTCCATAACATGGCTCCATTTTGAGATTTAGTTATAAAATGAAACTTGTACTCCTCTTTAAATCAATGTCTTCTTTCCTTCTTTCTAAAAAATCCTCAAATATAAAAAAAAACACACGCAAATAAAACAAAAATCAACTGTCATTTGGCAGTAGTAAATCAGTTACTATATTTGTTGCCATCATTTTGAAAATCATGCTTCTTTCAGAATCAACATGATTACTATTTTCCTACAGCAAGACTTTCGATTGAAAGAACACTACAATATGCAGGTGGGTAATTTCGAGTTTTCCTAGAAATTGTGAGTTCATTAAATTAGAGTGTTAAGCAAAATAATGGCGATTCCGTACTTCTACGATGGACATACATCATGTATTATTTTATATATTAACGAAGCCCTTAGGCGTAGGCAAACTATTGAATGAAAGCCACAATATCTGCTCAATCTTTATAATTAACCCACAGTCATGTCATGCAATACGTTTTTACTGGATCTCTCGAGTATAAATTAGTCAAACACTTTATCTCCAACGTAACCGTCACGCAGGACTTAGGTACACTTTTCAAATACGGATTTTATTCATAGACACTGTTAGCGTATGTCACCATGTGAATATGTTTATATAAGCAATAGATATGTGTAAACACTTATTTCATTTGGTACATATGTGTACCTGATATACATTGTACGTATAAATAATTGTGTTTGTGCGTGTAAATATTTGTGCATTTTTGTTTATTTATCCCTCCCTGCACATATAGCTTAATAGTAAGAATTTTGAAAATAGTTACTCAGTTTATTAGAATAGGTCTTGAATCCTGACTTGATTATTCGAATCTAAAAGCCACTGAACTATGCTTCAACATTATACATTATGTATACAGAATGTATTCGAATAATACTGAAAGATTGTGCAATTGTTGTGAACAAATTTAAAAAGAAATTGTATTAATTAAATCTTTATCGTCTGTTTAATGTACGTGAATAACTAGTTGGGATATATTTGTTCTAATGTATGTATGTATGCATCCATGCATACATATTTCCGTGTTAATTTTGAAAATAATTGCTCAATTAACCATGAATATGTACTTATATAAGTATCCTCATACGCATTGTTTATGTATTATACTGTTGGCTACAAGAAAAACCAAGTTTGTTTACGTGAATAAACTTTCTGTACTGTTCTGTTATATTATTTTGCATAGTTCTTTAATTAAATAAATAGATGAAAACACCAATCTGCTTAAGAGGTTAGCTTTAGAGATTTCATGAGTATGCGTCCAGTACAACACATTTTACGGATTACATTACTCTTTGTTGACAAACAACCAGATTTATATGGCACTCGGTAAATTGGCAATCACGCCACCGACATTTAAGGCTGATTTAGTATGGTTTGTCTGGATAGATGATGCAAATCCCATGGACTCCAAAAATGAACAATTATTATCCGATATATTTGGTAGAATGTGCCAGTTGTGATCACCTATATAGCAGGTGTCGTATTTCGGATGACATCGCGAATTTTGATTTTTTTCTTGTTTTAAACTTAAATTTATCAATCTTTTATACCAGCATTATCAATAATAAAAACGATGAGTTGATACAAATTATTGAATCGAGTGTTATATGTCTAATATACATGTATCAATTGATAGTTTTTGTTAAAAATTTTGATTCCTTACGATAAACATAGTACACATGATATAAATTTATATCTTATCATAAATTGATACAATGTGCACGTATAAGGGCAGTAATGTGTGCGAAGGATTGTCTATATGTAAAAACTATTTAAAAAGTTGCAAGTTGAAATATGCATCCAAGCACAATTACATTATATAGGTTTACTTGCAAACTATTTGACACACACATAGAGCAGATTTGTTTGCGTTACTTTTTACGTGTTGCATGTTATGGCGGAGTGGTAAACATATTGCAAACATCGAAACTACACCTAAATGAAATAAAACTTACCGGTAAAAGTTGGTCACTATTGCGACTAAGTGATCTTGACACATCACATAATGTGATCTCGAAGAAATCATCAAATATAAAATCATCAAACTCTTTTTTTCCGTGACACTTCTATATGTTCTTAAATGCATCTTATCAGATATTCTTCTCACCCTAGTATGCTACAAAGACAGCTTGACTTGAAATTGTTCATTATAAACAGTTGTATATAATTATATGTTTTGTAAGCATATGTATCGAAATAATGACTTAATACGACAGTCAAGTCTTCGAACTATGAAAACATATATTCAAGAGCAAGTGTTAAATGGGTTTGTTAATTTGTTTACATAGTAATTCCTTATCAGCGAGCAGCAAATCATGGGCACCCTACTCAGAGTGTTGATGTTTGATTTAGCCGTGTTTATGACACAATCTTCAATCCCGACCTTCATCAGAGAGCAGAAGGCAAACAGTGTGGAGAGATCTCACAACAAACTGCCATGCAGGCCCAATTTTCGTTCATTGATTCTCTCAAATAATCAGCTTCACTTCATCTTGCCATTTGATCGAACCTGAAAATATTTAAGCATGTCTTTTTATAATTCGGTGGAAGGAAATAATAGCTGTAAAAAAGCAAACAGTATTAACAAATTTAGTGGAATAGATTTAATGAAACAAAACGTTAAAAGTCCCTTAATCACACTCATATTTCTATAAAATATCAATACTGCTTACACAAGTATTTATTAGTAATAATTTTTGTTACATTATGGATTATTTATTGGAAATACAGTATCATTTCATAATGACATAGCATATTAAGTACATGATTGCTATAAAATTCTCTTGCAACAATACTAAGTAAAATGTCATTGCACATGAATGTAACAGTTTTATATGAGCATTGGTTTTCACACACCGTACAAAACAGTGATACAACAGAGATTTTTAACGCGGAATTGGGGAGTTATAAATAATATAATCTACTTTTATGGTCGTATATATATTTTTAACTTAATAATACCGTATACTAAAGTATTATTTCAGAATTTTGCTATTGGAATGCTCTGAGAACAAATAACTGGACGTAGGTATATACAACTCTCCTATACTGCTCAGACCACATGATTTTCAACGGAATTTTATTGGTCAATCAATACATATATATGAAACGGTTAATCTGAACTGAGCATTATAGCCGGATGTTTACCATAAATGCTGTCTTCCGGATCATAATCTCGTGAGCAACATAATTACCGTCAATCTCTTGTACTTATGTTTTTATGATAAAGGCATGAACAGTTTTCGGTATTCAAATACATGTACATTATATCTAACAAGTATTTATTAAATTTTAAACTACTGACTAATCAATGTCGGATTTTTAGAATAGTCTTGCGATCTGAATCCATAACACGAAAACATTATTGTTCTATTTGCATAACATTATTGCCTCACAATCAAAATGTCATATTTTCTCTGACAAGCGTTATCATAACTTATAAGAATTCGCCAATTTCTCCAGCGTTCAATATTCGATTATTCGCTGTCGATTTCTCGTATATTTGTGTAAGGAGCAGACTGCCGGTACAAGCTGTTAATTACAGGAGTTGGAAGATGCTGCTGACACTCTCCCGTGCTGATCTGCCAATATCGCGTGGCGCCTTAGCTCTCGCAGGACGAACCTGTTGTGAAGCCATTTAGTTACGTATCAATCAACAAATAGTTTGTGAATGATTTTAACGGATAGTAAATACGTGAATTATAAAAATGTAATTGTTCTGGTGTTGAAAAGTGGGGTTCTATTTGTCTCAAATTGTAATTTTATGGCGACGAAATGAAAAACAATGTGAAGTTCCAGACGCCAGGGACAGGCTCGAACACTGGAGTTGCCACGGTACTGGAGGAGTTGGAGGACTGGGAGAAATGGTAATCGTTATTGGCTCTACTATCTGTTGGACTAAATGGAGGGTCTGTATTTACAATACTAAATTTCTTAAATTAATCAAATTCCGCAAGTTTGCGGCTGTTTTACGTAGGCCTGTAAGACTGTTTACATAAAATTGTTTTAAACTAGTAAATATTGCTTAGATATGTAGTATTGTGCCCATTTGTCAAAAGAAATGATTGAAATTAAGGCAGAAAAGTTGATTGAAATTTTCACTTCAGTACCACTTTAAGATTTGTGAGTACAGGCCCAGTTCTCTGGCATACTTCATACATGTGTCATTTATAAATATCGTAATACTTTTAGATTATATTTTACACATGGGTTGATTTTGAGAAAAATGACGCGGTTAGACACAATACAAACGACTTTGTTATACTTACACGATGAACTAAATTACTTAAATTCATAAAGTCATTTTGGATTTTAAATTTGCGCTGTTTCCCATGTTTACTAAATTGGCAGTATTTCATCATTTCGTTCCCACGTAAAAAAGCACGCGTTCCTTGTGTGCGACGGTCGCGAGTTGACAACCGCTCTGTGATTGATGTGTAGCCTTGTTAGTGACTGCAACATTACAGACAAACCATGTTTTCCGCAAGATGACATTCTAGAACATATTTCTATTCCCAAATCCTGCAGAGGTTTGAATAATCACGAAGAATCCGTTTCGTTCTGACACAAAGTTCATATAATACTGATTTCGTAAGATATGTCTTTATTGACGTCTGAGACATTCTAGCGTCCGAATTATATATATATACCAATATTAAATTGCTGGAAAACCAGACAGACAAACAACAATAAATGTGTTTAAAAATATGAATTTATGACAAAATTCGCGTCTTTTCAAGGGTAAAAGTTCAATAGATGGTATAATGCACGAGAAAAAAATGTATACTAGCTAATTAATTTCCTATACGCATCAGGGCCGGCAAACTATATACGCATCAAGGCCGGCAAACTATATACGCATCAAGGCCGGAAAACTATATACGCATCAAGGCCGGAAAACTATATACGCATCAAGGCCGGAAAACTATATACGCAACAAGGCCGGAAAACTATATACGCATCAAGGCCGGAAAACTATATACGCATCAAGGCCGGAAAACTATATACGCATCAAGGCCTGAAAACTATATACGCATCAAGGCCGGAAAACTATATGCGCATCAAGGCCGCCTCCAGACATGACTGTCCTGGTTGGGGGGGGGGGGGGGGCACGAGCGAGAATGGATGGGGTTTAATTAATTCATTAATTTATTAATTCATTAATTCATTTATTTACTAACTCATTCATTTATTTACTCACTCATTCATTTATTTAATCACTCATTCATTCCCTACTTTACTCATTTATTAATTCACCCATTCATTCATTCGTTCATTCATTTATTTATTCATTCGTTCCTTCGTTTATTTACTCACCCGTTCATCCATTCATTCATTTACTCATTCATTCATTCACCCACTAATGAATCAATTCATTCATCCTTAAAGAATCAACCCAAATCCATCCGTCCATCCATCTTTCGTACATATACGTGGAAATATCCCGGCCGAAACCACACCTATATCAAGTCAGTCAATTCAGTGTAGTTCTTCCGTTTATACCAGATGAATGTAAATTCTCTTTGCTCTTTATTTTCCTCAAGACCATTGGCCCCTGTCTCTACCTTAGAAAAATGTAAAATAGGAGACTCGTATGGAATAGTTGTCAATTGCCTGGCTATAATACTTGCTTTTCACCCTGGGCGACCCAGGTTTGCTTCCCGACCGGCGCGTGTGAGTTAAGTCGGTAGTGGACTTCCATCGTGCATTCCTGCCCCTCATCACCAGACCCCACAAACATTAAAAAACAGTTAAAAGTAACTCATAAAAGCTGGAAACTACAGTTATGATTACAGTTAAAAGTAACTCATAAAAGCTGGAGTTATGATTACAGTAAAAGTACCTCATCAAAGCTGGAAACTGCAATTATGATTTGCATATTTGCATCAGCTTCATTTCGATGTGTCTCAAAAGTTGAAATAGGGCACGCCCGGATCCACACATTATGACGATTTTTCAGCGGAAAACCCCCGTAAACTACAAAATACATGTATACACATATGGGATCACACGTTTGATGCAATTCGGACCACTTGCACGAATCTTCTGAAGGCTTCGTTTAAAAAGAGAGAATATCCTATTAAGCAGTAAAGGAATTAGTTTCAAAGATATAAATTGAGAAAAAGATGACTTCTCGATATCATATTAATAACATTTTTAGTTTAATTTATTCATAATAGTTAAATGAAATGAGGATTAAAGTGATTTTGCACGCTTTCGAGAGTTTTATGACATTTACTTTGACCCTAAGGCGCTTGGTTGTTTAACAAACAAAAAATCCTATTTCTATATTAATAAATACACAAGCTAGCTCACTCGCCATTTTCTATCGTAACGGAAGTGAACATTCGCTTTTTGGTTCCCGAAATCAACGCCGTCGTGACTGTGCAAGCAGTCGGGCCAGGTACTTTTCAATGCAACATCACTATAGAAAATTTGTTAAACGAACAAGAACCTAAGCTTCGACCCAGAAAGCGATAGGTGACACATCACTTGAGCACCGGTGCTACGATGTTACTAAAGCGTAGCTACGATGTTACTAAAGCGGTGTTATGAATTCGCGATAAGGATCTTTTTGGGGTCTGCTGTGAACACACGCCCGTAGTGTCCCCACTTCCGCTCTGAAACCGTGCCTACAAGTTGCTATTCTCTAAAATGGGTGATAACGATCAGTTTAGGGGCACCACATATTTCCACAATCTTCTTTTTTCTTTTCAAAATTTAAAATTTCATGTTTAAGATATATCCATTACATAAGCTTTGGGGGTCAGCTCGGGGGGGGGGGGGGGCACGTGCCCCCTGTGCCCCCGGTAAATCTGGCCTGCGCATACACTCGGGGGGGGGGGGGCACGTGCCCTCTGTGCCTGCGCATAAACTGATTTATTTGAAAAGATTCCAGCATTGACATAGATCGGTTACAAGACAAACATATGCATATTGTAATAATAATATGACACGAACAAACATGATTATTAAATTGAACATGCATTGAATAGCTGAATACATTAAAACATGACCCAAGGTTTCACCAACAAACTACCGCGTTTGTTTCATGCTAATTCCAATCAGTTATTAAAATTATGCATGATAATCGGACAGTGTAGAGATTAAATTATTTCAGGAAATACCCCGTACATTAGGGAATTCGCTTTACGCTTCAGCTGCCTAACAAGTACCTGAGGAATGTTTAATGAACATAACAGAGGCGAGTTGACCCAGAATAAACCTTTCAGTGTACATTGCTAGTCAAACTGTATGCAAACAAACGAGAATGGAAACATTTGTTCAATGCGCGAAACTGATTATTATGTATATAAATATTTAGCCTTAACTTGTTTTTGTTTTCACCAGTCATATCAATCGCGTTGCGAAAATATTTTTTTTTTCTGAATTATATATAACACATGTGGTTGAAATGGCCTTCTAAAAATGTTGCAATAAAATTGCGAATGTGACTGAATGTGAGGTCATACCGTTGATGTTTTACGTGGTGTTCCTGCCATAATCCAGTGGATCATCAATGGCGATTGCAGGGTAACCACGGCTATTTAACATCAATCTTTTGTTATCGCACGTACTAATCTTGTTTATTCAGCAATGTCGTTTGAAACAAATCAATGTTATCGCCAATGTTTAGCTTTATTTTATCACTTGCATTCTTTCATTTCGTTTTTCATTTCTTTTATTGGTCGGAATTCCTTTTATAAAGAATCCGAGAGCCGAGAATGGACTTTGGTCTTTAATGGTGTATCGGGGCCAACCTGTAACAGTACATGCTGCATGCCCTTCCTCACTCCCTACTTCATTCCAATCAAGTCGTATAGTCTATTAAAAGGTTCAACCTTTATGCGAAGCCTGCACGTGTTTTTTGTAACCACCAAAGCATACACTTAATCTTGGTTATGTAACGAACCAAATATTTGTAATTAAACATCTATCAAATAAATCAATATAAATAATTAATACAATGTGGACTGCTTCGAGATTTAATTTATCAGAACCTACCATACACATTGGAATGAATTCAGGAACGGGAAGAAACACTCGTCGTAGAAATCATTTTAGAAAATATTCCTTGCTTGTCATAATCGATCAAACTTTGATGGACGAGCCTGGTCAATATATTTGTTTAATTTCTTGGGCTAATCATACGTATGGGTCATAAGGCTACCTCGCTCAGCTAGGATGATCAACGTTAGCCAGAGCTCGGATTGTGATGCATAGGAAGACCGGATATCTGAAAGAATATATGACTTTGATGGTTCTCGTTGGAATACGGAATTCATTCTAATTGTTTTCACCATTCTGTGAGTGACCGATGCATAGTCACGTGACAGAAAACGATAACTTTGCAAGGTAGGGTTGCGTGCTAAAAGTGTTATGTTAATGGTGCGCTGCCGGTATGAATACATGCACGCATATAATTTTATATGGTATGCATGTTTGTTCAAGTTGTTGAACAAATATATCGGCATCATATATTTTCTTTTCTACAATTTAATGATTTTCGTAATTTTATCTACGATAACAAAACTGTGAAATTATAAAGAAATATTCGTACATGTTATACCAGTAACCAGATACCAATTGCTCTTGATATCACCTCAGGTTAATTGTCAATGTACATAATCAAATTAAAGTGAGCTATTGTGTGTTTGAAGGACTCAGCCATTGTTTGTGTTGTAATAAACTACCGTAATATCGCTTGTAACGTGTTTGTTGGTTTGATAGTAAATGGTTTGTTTCACAAATAATCAGTACAGCAGTTACTTCCTGGTGTTCATTATTTCATGAAAACTTGCGTGGCTACAACGATTGCTTAACGTGAACGCGCTTGTCAGAACGCAACTGCAGAATTAAATAATTATAAGCACATGTAAAGAAGAAAGAATGCAGTAAATGTGCATTTCAAATAGATCTACATATCCATAAAATGCATTTTGATTTAACCCTGACCCTGCCCAGCAAATTTGTATTATATAGAGAGTAATGCTCTATGAATGCATAATATCTTACCAATCTGGAAATAACATGTAGAATTACGAAAAGCACAATATTTTGTCTCATATTTGGATAACACGAGTACATTGCACGGCGAAGCAGACAGATTGACATTGATCACTGTCCAACATTGTAATTAACTCGGAAATAGTTTTGCCATCTGAAACCTATCTTCCACAAGACCATATTTTAATATAAGGTAAATATTCATTAATTCATTCATTCTGCTCTGGACATTTCGATTAATCTTACAAAACACTTGTACGGAACATATTTGATCGAATACATGGGAATAAAATGTGCATTTATAAAATCTAACATTCCAGATAAAATGCTGTATATTGTTTGTAGCTCAATCAAAGTATTTTAATTTACTGCCCGATAATAATAAAAATAATAACAATAATACTAATAATAATGATAATAATAATAATAATATAACTGGTTTATTAGGCAAATCGGCATGAGCAATAAACATAATAAAAATGATTTTAATATTAATGCTACTATATTATATAATAATATCATTTATACATAAATATGCAATATTTCACTAACTGAACAAAGTATTTTATATGTTTATTTTTCATTTTATTATTATTATTTATTATTACTGGTGGTCCTGATATCTACTTTCAATTTGTCAGTTTCCAAATCCGAAAGTCACGAAGCAGGAAATTCGATGTTATCATGTTGCCGGTATCACTAAAGTAATTTCCTCCGTTCGGCTGTCTTTGGCCAAATTGCTTCTAGGATTGGCACGATGTTGGCAGCCGAAATTGGGCTAGGTTTGGCCTTACTGGCCTTGATTTAAGGAACGCGTTTGCAAACGGACAGCACAATGCATTGGGGGTAAAGTGGACTAAGTGCGTAATAATCTGTGTCTGCTAAGCGCAAGTGCGTTGCAATTTAAACTGACTTAGTCTGAGGATTTTGTTTTGGTTCAATGACTCCGGATTCCGATTCCAACGGCAGTTGTGTCTGGCATGCACGTGGACACCGCGTTTCTCGGTTAGCGAATCAGTTTTTAGTAAGTTGCGAGTAAGTAGCAGTATCCTAGAGAAAGACGTTTAACGTTATATTTGACACGTTGACATAATTATAAATCTCTTATAAAGACATATCAGGCTTGGTTGTACTTTATAATAATACACAAACACACTAGGGAACGTAGCAGTATGTGTATATTTACACACTTTACAGAGAGTTGATATCCAATTATGCATATGTAACCACTTGACAATATTCTGTTCCAGAAAAGTGTCTCTTTAATTTACATTTCCTTATCATACAATGAACCTTGTTTTATTATTTTATTTTATAGAATTGTTTCAAGCATGGGCCAATATAATTTGTTAATAATAAGATCAAGACGGTTTTTATTTGCTGTGTATGATTCTAAGAACTCATGTTTTCTATTGTGCCAGAAAGCAATGTCAGTTATAATCAGTGCTAGTTCCAGTTAAGCAACATGACTAGTAGGTACCCCTTTTTGTTTTGGATACTGCAACTATTATATAGTTGTCGTGTATTATAAATACGACTAAAGTTGGGAACTGTTTATGTGTCTTTATTTAGTCTTTCTAAAATATGTGAGAGAGCTATTAATAACCCGATGAAAGATTAATGTTACTAAACAGGCACATACTATTTTAACAGACACTTGCATAATTAACTGTCATACTATATTAATTTAACTGGACAAGATCAGTTGGCTGATTTGACAGGAAGGATTCTTCTGGATTTACACAATGAATTCGATACTGTAAATCATTCAATCTTTTTTCATGAAACATGAAGCAATAAGTCTTATTAAATCTTATTAGTTGGCTTGATTCATACTTGTCCGACAGACAAACAGTTAGTGGATATTTGTGGAGTATAATGATACAAACAAAGAAAATATATTTCGTAGGAGCCCCTAATGTCTGTTTTAGACCCTTTGCTCTTTGTTATATGTGTTGTTAAATGTTAAATCAATGGCAAAATAAGTAAAAGTGCGATTTTGAACGCCCTTTTTGCGATAATTTAAATATAGTATGTGACTCCCATGGTTGGTTTATTGAATTGCATCTATGCAAAACTGAATATAAATGCCATGTTGTTCCGATGTAAGATTGAAATCAGATTTGAAGCGTTCCAGATCTCAGACGGTTGAATCTTATTTAACGATGGAATACTTATTTGCAATATTTGATCAAAATATATTTATTAAACAGCAAATCGTACATTAATCGCTATTGAAATGAAATGTCCGATGTGATCAGAGTAGTAATACGTGTGTTTTCAGAATAGGTGCCTGAAGTTCGTAATGGTTGACCTTTTTTTACCAATATTTAGTACACGTAGTCAGTGTTGATAAACATGTGTACAAGATTGAATGTTTCGTCTTCAGTAACTGAACAACAATGAGTTTACAATAATTGTGTTCAATTGCTGTTCGTTTACAAAGGATATTTTATTTTGCATTAATACTTTTCCGTATGGACAATTCAAGTGTTACTCTAATGCAATATTTTGTGTCTTGCATTTGAACTTACTCACCGGTTATGGTGAGCTGAAAGCCTGGAGTATCAATTATGTGTTGAATTTATTAAAATGAAGATGAAGAACGGCATAACTAGGTATACTTTTATACGCGCGTGCGTATACATCGTAAAACTAAAACATACGGTTAGCAATATAATGTGTTTAAATATAAGGAAAAAACACGATGTCAAAATAAACGTGAGCATATTATCAGTCCAATTTTGGTTGACAACACTGTGCTTTTTATTTGAATGAAATATAGAGCTATTTATTATTTACCTTTGTCTATAGAAGTGTTTGTAAAGTTTAAAATTAAAAACGTGTATTTCTTTACCTTAAAGTTGAATCGTTTACTATGTGTATGCTACATGGAGAATACTAGGGTAGAGTTGAATACAAATAAGTTTATTTAGCGAGGCTTAGAAAACCTAAACCTCGCCAAGGCTCGTGGTTTAGGTTTTCGTACCGAGCAAATAAACATATCTGAATTCAACACTTATCTGGTATTCTATTTATCCCATCACTCTGTATTTAGTTTGAAACTAAACGATAGAAAATCACTAAATAACATAAAAAACATCAAATGACGTCACGAAAATAAACAACATGACGTCATTATAATGCGCGTGTTTGCTGTATTCAACAAGGTGGAATGCAGCTAAGTTGATCCCATGGGGTGTTATTTCGTCAATGCATGCGATGATGATGGGATTAAATTTGAGCTAGGTACGCCCGGATTTATTTAAAATAAATAACACCCCGTGGGATAAACTTAGCTGTATTCCACACTGTGGAAATATACTTGGCGCGTGCACGGACTACGTTTTCACGATACAGTCGCATTGTTTACTTTTGCCGATCGCATGTTCTGGTCAGTAACTTGAAGATAATTTACATACAGTGTATTTTTAATACGCAAACATGTTTTCCGAAACAATCAGATTAAATATGCAGTCACACATGTGCTTCGATTCAGAAGTTTTTGAAAACGAGCATAAAGGTCATGGTCATCATATTGTTTATTGATTTATTTATAGAGCATAAATTGTAAGGATCATTACGCAGTTGTGTCTTTGTTGACTTTAAAGGTCCTTTTCATTGTGAAAGTTACTATTCGATTATTTTTTGTATTTGTAACACATGCGTATACAATAAAACTTGTTAACAGCCTAAGTTGTGTTTTATTGTATTTCTAAAATCTTGGGACTACTTCTTAATTACAATTCGTAGATTTTGTATTCAATACTAGCAAAAGCAGCTGTACTACCAGTTTATGAATTCCACAGTTTGTTATACATTTGTTTTTATACAGTTTTGAAAAAACTAGAACTCAATTTTTTTAACAGATTTATTCAACTGTTCAAAAGCACTGCACTCTAGCTAATTGCAAAGAAAAGACTAAGTAAAACCAAAAATGCGACACAAAAATTAGTATGAAAATTTACAAAGGGCAATAACTCCGAAAGTATGAGGTGCAGAGTAACGGTTCTTCTGCACTGCACTTCTCCTCAATGAGATCTATCTACCTATAAAGTTTCAAGTTGATAGCTTTCATAGTCTTAGAGTTATGCTCCAGACAACAATTAAGTATGAAAATAAACAAAGGGCAATAACTCCAAAAGTATGAGTTGCAGAGTAACGGTTCTTGAGCACTGCACTTCCCCTCAACTCAATGAGATCTATCTACCTATGCAGTTTCATGTTGATAGCTTTAATAGTCTAAGAGTTATGCTCCTGACAAGCGAAAGGGGACCCCGCCGCCGACGCCGCCGACACCGCCGACGCCGCCGCCGATAAAAGTAACACCTATATGTCGCCTTTTTAGGCGACACAAAAATGATGGGATAAATAGAATACTAGGATTAGTGTTGAATATAGAGAAGTTTATTTTGCTCGGCTCGATCATCGGAAGTGCTCGCAAGGGCTCGCGCTTCCGGTGTTCTAAGCCTCGCAAGATAAACTTCTCTATATTTAATACTAACTTAGTATTCTCTATATATACACCTAGTAAAATATGTTAATACTGGATGAGTACTAAATGGAACATTATACAGTATTCGATAAAGTTTTCCGAAGACGCCCGGAAACCATATTTAATTCCATTGTGTTTAGTTATGCACCTATTAATGTTTCTCCGGGGGGGGGGGGGGGGGGGGGTCGGGGGCAGCGGATGGCATATACGGGACTTTAGAATGAAAGCAATCCCCGACAGGCGGGAATTTGACATTCCGAATGATTTCGGGGTAATAGACTGGCCGGATTTTAGATCTCGGTAATAAAGGCCCCCGGGCCATTTGATGGACATATAGCATCTCCACTGACGGGATTTAGACAAATATGCTTGGCTTTAGGGTGGGGAATTAGACCCCAAAACATGAAATTTGTCTAATTCCCTGGGTCAGCCCGCCGCTCCCCCCCCCCCTGGGGTTAAATATTGATAGGTGCATTAAACGAATGATGCCATCAGTTTAATTTACGACTCTAAACGATCTCTTCACGATAGATGACGATTAATGGTGTGCGATGTCGAAAGTAGCAATATTCGTAATTTCATTGTGGCACAGCTCCCAAATACATATATACAGTATAACCATTTATATGTATGTTACTTACACATATGTATTTATAGTATTTTATATAACGTTATACTAAATAACGTTTGCTTTCAGTTTCAAAGTTTAAATACAATCTGTGTTAGTTAAGCACATAATGATGATAAGTCTATGGCCGGGACGAATACTCGGGTCAGGTAACCGTGCTATTTGCTATTTAACCTTTAATATTGTCGAAGATTACATTTTATTTCAGTTTTCAAATATTAAAAACGTCATTATGCAAATACATTCGTACTTATGTGATGCTGTTTATCATATAAATGAGTGAATGAATAGCTGTCATCGCCTGGCTAACTCTGGTCAGTAAGCCTGTTCATAATGTAAATTTTGACACAACGGGGGATCTAGTGTTTGTTTTACCGCTACACAATTATTGATGGAAACCGATATCTTATTATTCAGTTCCGGATATACACATATAATATACATATACTCTTTCAAAAGTTACTGATAGTGGTAAAAATCACCTTGTCATTAAATAAAGATAATCTTAGAGAATAATGGTTAGAGCAGAACCTGTCACTAAGTCATGTTGAATTGCAGGGGTGCAGATTATGGGACGCCGTCAGAGCACAAGCGCTCCTCCGCAATGCCTTCACAGGGGTCCCTCTTCACAAATTTTGAGGACGTCCAGGTATCTATATATCATAATTTAAAACAGAAGCATGTTTATGTAAACATAAAACTCAGCGAATTCTCTATTCACATTATACAACGATGGTTGATAAAAGAATCCGTGTTTTAATTCTTGAAACTTCCCTTACAGCTGACGGACGAGGAGCGTGTGTACTTGAATGCCGCCTACCTGGGGGATCTGGGCGTGCTCCGGCAGTCGGTGGAGGACGCCGTGGAGTCGTCGCTCAATGTCAACTGTCTGGACTACATGGGCCGCTCAGCGCTCCATCTTGCCATCGACAGTGAGAAGCTAGACGTCATAGAAGTGTTGTTGGACAACCTGAGCTTCAACTGTATCGAGGAATCATTACTTCATGCAATAAGTAAAGGCGCGACGAAAATTGTTAAAATAATCACTGAGCACCCAAACTTTATGGAGGGCGAGGATAGACTAAGAAGGCTCGGTGTTGGTGAAGCCTTTTTCAGAACCGAAGAAAAAAGTCAATTTTCACCCGATATAACCCCTCTTATACTCGCCGCTCATTACAACAACCATGAAATAATACAAATGTTCCTTTCCCGAAATCATAGAATCGAAAAACCACACCCGATCTCATGCACGTGCAATGATTGCGTTACTAGGCAGAACTACGATTCACTGAAAAGATCGAGATCTCGCCTCAACGCTTACCGTGCCCTGGCCAGCCCCGCCTATATGGCGCTCTCCAGTCCAGATCCAATCATGAACACATTCGAGCTGAGGCAGGAAATGATGAAACTGGCTGAAATTGAAAAGGAGTTTAAGGTGTGTAGACAGACATTTACACTGTCCCTTTTCTACTCGACATCTAGCATTCAATGCGTTCCTCGTACAAATTAGTTTGAATAAAAATGAATTTATGATTAAAAATGAATTTCGTCATATTTACGATATTTATTGTATTAAGGTTTTGTTACGAAGTAGAAAGTACCTATGTTGTTGTACTTAACCACCGCTATTTGTTTTTGAAATACATGTCCTACTGAACATCGTCGACTGCAAGTTTTCAGTTCTTTGACTTACATAAGCCCTTCTGGCAGTATGAAGCTTCCATCAGTGTATGAAATGTTTTTATTTACAATTTCTAACATTAACATTCTTTAAAGCGTTAATTAATGAATGCAGGGTGTATAATCCTTGTGGTATGCAACTCCGCTCTGTAGTTATTTCGTTATCACGGGTAGTTATCTACTAAACGGCATTAATACCCACGAGGGAATATTTTACCGGAACAAAAGCACAGCATCTAAACAAATGGTAGCAGGAAAAGAATAGTGTATTTATTTGATTCATGAAACAAAGCGTATCTTATTTATCTTATATTTACATAAAATGGTTATTAATTGCAAGCGATGCATGTGTTTGCTTGTCTGTTTCTTTTCAGAGTGAGTACCTGAGTTTGGTTGAAAAGTGCATGAATTTCGCGTGTGAGTTGATGGACCTGTGTCGCGGTACACAGGAGGTGGAGGCCGTGCTCAGCGAGGGCAGCGACTGCTCGTCCGACAACGGGAAGCGCGATCCTCTGGCAAGACTGAAAATGGCCATACGATACCAGGAGAAAAAGGTCAGACAAAACAAGGATAAACATTAACGAGATTTATTGAAAGACTGTTCAAACTTTTTGTCATAGATCCCAAAAAGAAAACAACAACAACAACATTATAATTATATAAATAAGCGAAATAACACTCCTGACAGAGAAATATACTGGAAAAAGTGTCCTTGTATGGATAATGATCAATTAAAATTGATAAAAGTATTAAGCTTTTGTAACGCTTTTCGTCGGTATTTTGGAAAGCACGTGTTTCACTTAGTTTGTTTGGAGTTTTCGCCGTATTTAACTGTATTTTATTCAAATAACGGCGGTCAACCTGTTCACACATTTTCTGGCAAGCCTAGCCGATCTAAGCGGTTAACCAGTACTAACTGCACATACTAATGCCAGTAAATCACTTACATATAACGTTAACATTCACTGACATTGTATGTCTGAATGACCGAATGGTTAGCGCGACAAAGTTGTAGTTTTTTTTAAATATTAGTTTTTAAAACAGATGCTTTAGTTTTTTTTTACAATTAATACACTTTTCAAAAATACGAACATCTGGGACCGTATTCCAGGAACATCTTAAGTAACATCTTATTCTAAATTTTAAAATCAACATTTAATTTAACTCATTATTTCTTTTGAACAGTGCATTGTGCTTATTGTATATTAATTATCACCTATATTATTAATGGTTGTTCATATAAACATTAAAAGAATCACAAATCTTACGCAGTTTTTAAAATATAGCGGTTTGAAATTTTCAACTTAAGTGACAATATTTAAGATACACTTTAGATGCTTTTGGAATACGAGCCCTGTAAATCGGTCCCTTTATTTCGCATTAATTGCTTCTGGAATACGAGCCCTGTAAATAGGTCCCTTTATTTCGCATTAATTGCTTTCAAAATATTTGATAACTATTGATAATGGGTTTGTTATCCAGTATTTAACATTACAATAATCTTAGTATGATATAGTAATTGACATATTAATAACTGCATACAGGTACTGAACTCCTGGGTTATTGTGTTTAAAATTGGTATATAATGACATTCAACACCATCACTGGTTATTTGTTATATTGAATCTCATAACATTCTTAATTACACTTAATTGAGAACTTTTACTGTTATTTTAATACTTTTAACTTATCGCATATTGTTTATGAATAAGAATTTAGTTTCAGTAATAACATAAAACCTTCGAAGTGTAGTAATTGACCATGCTATACTCTATAAGAATAGCCGGGCCGGCTAGCTCAGCTGGACTACAAATCCGAGGATCGCGGGTTCGATTCGATTCCCAGCACGGCCACATAATTTGTGTGGGGATTGGTCATGAAATTATTTCTACGGCCATTCTCCCCCTACCTCTGATTCAAGTAGGGCTGTTGTCAGTTACTGGCATAAGTATGTGCTCTCAGTACTGGTAAACCAGCTTACCCAGGAAAAGTGTGAGTAGGTTAACTGACCGCCGTTATATGACGGAAATACTGTTGAATACGGCGAAAAATCCAAACAAAACAAAACTATTTATGATAGTATTTTGATGCGTGTTTAATGTGTTTCAGTTTGTGGCGCACCCGAACTGCCAACAGCACATGACGTCTATCTGGTACGGCTCGGAGATGGGCTTCCTGCAGTCGTTCAACTGGATCCGGGAGACGGTGTACGCCGTCCTTTTCCTGCCAGCCATACCCTTCCTGTGTGCAGTCTACGTGTTCTTGCCTAATTCGAAGGTATACGTTTAAGTAATTTTGCCAGTGCATTTTGCTATGATAAATAATTTTTGTTGGGAACATTTGACTAATTTTCAAGAAAGTTATGTCAACTTTTCGTGAACTGATTCGCAGTTTTCATGAAAACGTTTACGTCCGCTTCACCGTATTAAAAAAAAATCAAATTAGTGCCTTGAACTACATACGATAACTAATTAAAGATTGTAACAGTTTTCGCGAAAGGCTTAATATTTTATTGAAGGTTTTGTAATTTTATTTCAAAAAAATCAATTTTTCATGAAATCTCTTTTCCGCTATGACTCGCGAACAAAATTCAGATTAACTTATGCAGCAGTTGGCCCATAACGGACATTTGTATTGATGACACATTGCTATATTATGTCTATTTTTGTACTTTCCTCCTGTTTGCCAGCTGGGCTCCATCATGCGGTGCCCCGTAACGAAGTTCATCACCCACACGACGTCGCACCTCTGCTTCCTCATGCTGCTCGCCGTGGCCACGTTCCGGATCTCCGAGAGCAACGTCTCCATCCGCTCCACCGCAGACCTGGACGACCCGAACAACGCGCAGTTCTCGCGGTAGGCAGACTGTAGTATATCTCTGTGAATTCTAAAAATACAAATATCGAAAAGTAACGAGTTGAAATACAAAATACCTGACGTTTATGAGTAGATCGATACGTTTGTTCATATTTTAATATTTTGAAATCATTGCATGCATATTATATTAAGATGTTTAACGTTAATATAAATACTTGTTCAGGTTTGTAAAGAATTCGACTTTCATTATTTCTTTAATAAAATGGCAAAATGTATGGACCGTTGTCTGCGATGACAAATAATAATATTTTTGAAGTTGTCATATTTATATTGATTACGCCCTAACAATGAATTAATTTCCAGCATTCAGTATTATAACTATTTTATCGCATACCATCAACTATTAACACGATCAAGACCACGTCATTACTGTTGCTGTTCTTGTTAATAGTGATGATATATCGTAAACCGGTATAACTTTGATTTATTTAAGACAAATAGCGAATTAAGTACATAGGCTTTAAATAAAACAAACTCTCATTTACACATTTCTAGCTTTGCATGAATAGCTGCAAATGTGTTAAATACATATTGTGAATTTTAATAGAACATTACATTCATTTCTATTTTACAGAGAAGAAAAGATAGAAAGTTTGCTTAAAGAAACTTTACGACCAGCAAGCACCTTACTGACTCATGTACAGATATGTATTGTATTTTGGATATTAGGTAAGTGTGGTGCATGTCGTGCATCTTGTTAGAGAAACAATGTGAACACTTATTTAAATCATATTTTGTGGGATATTTCAAATGTAACACATGTTAATTTTCGAATTGTCATACAATTAAAAATACTTCAAGTAATGGAAAAAATTATAGTCATTATGTAGTTTGGTATCTGAAGAAATCATTGGCATTGATGATGGAGTTTTTATTAACATTTGAAACTCTTTTAGTCTCAAACTAGTTTTTGAAAGGTTGCATACTCATTCAATAGTACTTTCAAATCTCGTTAACAACATTGCGCAATGAAACTCATTACAAATGAATTTTCAATGATAATGTTATCACCAAACATCATGGAAGTTGTTAAACATATCTGTTTTCATGAATGCCATATTTCCGTCCGTAACGAGCAGAAATCACTCGCTGAACTCCGCAACGAGTTCTCGTGATGGGTTCATGTCATGTCGAAAGTCATGAAATTTAATAATATAAGCATTTCGAATGCTGTTTATTCCAAAAGATACAAATGTTATCGCACTGAAAATATAATTTCCTTGCGAAAATTGGTCTATAATTATGATTGCAATACGTTTGTTTTAATTATGTCATTTTGAAGTTAGCATTAAAAGCGTTGCAGTGTTGTTTAAGCTACGTAGACGCGTAATTTGGAGTGAAAAAAAGATGTTTCTGACCACGAATTAATGTGTATGCACTTTAATATTTATGTTACAATTTAGGTTTGCTATGGATAGAATGTAAGCACATCTACAGCTCAGGGGGCCTGTCATATTTCGTCAACTACTACAATTTCATGGACTACAGCGTGCTGTCCATGTACCTGGCGTCGTACGTGCTCAGATTCTTCACTGAATACATGGTGGCCGAGGCGGACAAGTACGCTTGACTTAGTTATTATTGTATTTAAGACCTTGTTATAACAGAGAAAGCCGATGTGAATATAGTTTTTCATTATTTCATGTGATCCGAAATATCATAGTGTCTGAATATTAACTACACTGTTTTGTTTTTAAAGATATTTCCAGGGCACGCGACGCGCGCGTGAGTTGCTCGTGCAGGGTCACGTGCAGGGGAACTACAGTCTCTTCAACCTGCTGCTACAAGAAATCAAGGATCCATTAAACCGTCCGCGGAACTACTTCATGGAAGCATGTCAGTGGCGTTGTTTAGTACTAAAATACCAGTGAACTATCGCGTTGATCGCACTAACCCTAATCCTGGTACCTTATTACCCTTAGAATTAAACACTTGATTTAGTAAGTAGTTACGGTATTTTACTATCTAGCATCCTTTGTGTGCAACGCTTATGGCTTATGTATACGCTGAACGCGTTATTTTAATTAGCGTGTATAAGTTTGATATATTTGTGACAACATTTTATTTTGTATAACCATTCATGACCTTCTACTTCAGCTCGTTTCAAGTGGAAAATGGACGACCCTGAGATTGTGTCCGACGTCTTGTTTGCTATTGCCAATGTCATCAGTTTTGCTCGAACCACTTACCTCATGCCTGCGTTTGAAGTGCTGGGACCACTTCAGATATCATTGGGCAGAATGATTGGCGACATAACCCGTTTCTTGGTGCTATTTACTTTGGTATGTTCTTCGAAGCCGTGCCCTTTTCTTCCACAAGAGCTTAAAACTGAAAAATAGGACAATATCCAAAAGTACAAAAAAGACATTTTGAAAGAATCAGCTGTCGATAACAATCTTATTTTGGGTACGAACAAGTCCACTCCATATTTTAATTGTTTTGCACAAAAATTGCAATGTCATTAATTACCCTCTTCCAGTATTTATTAAAGAATGGATATACATATGGGAAAATTAGATATATTATCGAACATTCTGAACTTTCATTGTCCATAAAATGCATTGTCCTCATTATGAATATATTATACACTGCTGCGCCAAACTTGGACCATAATTGCACAACTTTTAAGCTTAAACTGGAGTGGAACATTTATAAAGGGAGTCATGAATAAATTTCATTAATAAGTACAACTGATTCGTCATGCCATGACTATTAAAATGGCAAATATAAATGAAATAAATAGTTACTGCCTACTGACCTATAATCCTTGTACCATATGACTCTGGTTCATGTTGTTTCTGTTGCTAGGTGTTGTTTTCGTTCATGGTAGGCCTGCACAACCTGTACTGGTACTACGGCACCCAGCGCATACAGATGACCATGAACGGACACACGGTGTTCGTGTACGCCGCGGAAGCATTCCAGGGGTAGGTACATGACATACATATGCAATATAATTGCATAATTAAAGGATTAGTATACTATATGTAAGGTCTATTTTGTTTGTAATATTTGAATTGTAGACAATATTTGTCCTATTCTTTTAGCTTAAAACAGACGTTCTACAGCCTGTTTTGGTCGATATTTGGTCAGGTTAGCATCACGGACATCAACGTCAAGCACCCGGGGCCCGGCGGAAGTAAGAAGCCATTTTTATCATATGCCAGTTTAAACAGTAATGATTGAAATGACATCATTTAAATATATAGAAAAAAAAACAATGTAGAATTCAATGTTTCAGCAAATAGGCACTTTTAAATGTTTAATCTTAGCATAAAATAATAATTATGTTATGATAGCAATGATCTAAAAGTTTAAACACTTGCTTATATCAATATGTAAATACAATAATAATAAAGTTAACTGTTTGATGTGAAGTGGTTCCTCCAAGGTCTAAAATATGTAAGTAATACATGTTTATTAACTCTTACCTAACCATATTAACTGTTGTTACTTAAACAATATTCAAACTAACGAAGCAGATAATGTAATGCGGTACATAACAAAACAGTTAACATTTAACAGAGCTGTTTATATTGGTTATGTGCCTAGCTTCTGAATGCCATACTAGTATATAGTTGGTTGCCATGTTTGCCACGTGGTTTGTGTCGACGTTTTAACATCTTCGACTTGTTTCCCCCTGCAAGTCCGACAGTGCATGCTGCTTGACAGTGACAGGAACAAAATCTTGTGTACAGACGGCGTCCAGCCAAACTCGAGCCGAGCAGGTACTCACGCGTCACATGCTGCACATTGGAAGTATCAGTGTATATAACCGATGTGGTGTATAGTGGGTAGCATGGGCATGATCCAATATGCACAGCCGCTGTAACAAAATGATTCTGGCATGCACACATTGCACATCGTTAGACTAAGTACATGCTATATTATGACATCAGTTTCAATAATGGTTTCATTAATAATCTGTACGATATAAGCTGCCATTTAAAAACTGAACTAAATGAAGCTCATGTAATATCCAAGGGAGAACGTCATTGTGCGTGTGTTTGTAGTTTTTAGTGCGGGTCAGGGTACCGGGTCGGGCTACACCGAGAGCAGCACGGACATTGTGGAAGGCGTCGGCCTGATGCTGTTTGCTATCTATCACGTGGTCATCATCATCGTCCTCATCAACATGCTCATCGCCATGATGAGCCATTCCTTTGAAGCAATACAGGTAGAGAGAAACAGCATGTGTTATCAGTCGAGATTATGTAAATTCGTTTACGTTTATGGATGTATTATTGATTGCTTAATTATCATGTTTTCTACAGCATATTTAAACTTCGTATACATGTATATTCATATATATTAGGGCGACTGTGACGTCGAATGGAAGTTTGCTCGCACGAAGCTCTGGATGAACTACATGGACGATGGAAGCACACTTCCGGTTCCATTTAACATGATTCCCTCTCCAAAGTCGTTCTGCTACCTCTGGAAATGTTTTCGCCAACTCTGTGTGAGCAACGAAAATGGAAAACAAGATTATGAAAGGAAAATAAGAAAAACGTTTATAAAGGTAATTAAATAGTTAGAACAGCGATGTTTGTGATTAGCTTCAATAGTATAGCAAAGTAGTTTTGAAAACAAAAGTACAGTCAAAGTTACAATAATGACAGCGTTATTGGCTTGTAACATCGTGGCAAAGATCTGCTCAGATGAGAAGCTCAACGGAGGAGCCAATACACACACAAGGCGAGGCATAGAGATTTTCTTACAGTATAAGAAAGGTGTTTCATGGGCGCTACAGGGTCATTCACGTGGCGCCGTGGAAACATCCTTCTCGTGCTGTACAGATAGCAACAACGAACCAAGTGAGCGAACAGGATGGATCGGAAACTCGGACAAGGAACCTCGCCATGGTTAACATTGTGTGATAATTGGATCAAGAGGAACTATGGATAAACACAAAAAGACGTTTCGGTTATCAATCTGGGCGCATTAGAGAATGAATAAATATCATAGCATTTTTAAATTTTTGGAATGAAATAAGTGTGTATGAATTATATATTCATATTCTTAATTTTGATTTATTACGGTAAGTAAACCACCAAAGAGTAGTTGGCATTTGTAACTAACAGAGTATGTATGTGTCGTGTGTGTCATACTAATATGATGTCCATTTTGTGTTTTGAATGTCGAAAAAATCTGGTCCAGCATGTTTCCCACGTTGTGTCAATGTTCAATGTGGTGACGTGTCCAGTGTTTTTGGTTGCAGTGTTGGATTGTTTACAGGCAGAAGGCGATCATGACCATGCGGACACGAGCGCCAAGTCCAGTAGTGCGAGTCTGCAGGTACAGCTAGTTGTTGCTTTAGGACTGCGCTTCAGTGTGCGTGCTGGCTATCTTGCTATGCCCTATTATCCAGGCCGAATAATCCCAAACTGCACATTTCTTGTAATTTAACAAACATGTTGCTGCATTTAAAACATTAAGAAACGCGTATTATTGCTTTCCGTAACAAGAAGCAAATTTGGTTTGTTTGAAAAGAAAACACAAAGCAAAGCAAATTGGTCGAGTTATATAATTATGTATGTCTTTAAAAACGCTGCATGTATGTTTATATGCTGCTTCGTGTTATTTGTGATCATGAATCATTTCAGAATGTGATGGTTTGTTTTAATTCCCCAGAAGGAAATATTTTATTAATTTGCATATATTTACAACCGTTAGTAATGACATTCATGTTGTTAACATATAAACACAAGTTTTTTGGCAAATTATAGTAATACATCACTACACATACATAGTGTCAGAAATCTACCACTACCATGGCCTGGTGTTAATAATCAACCACTACAATTGCCTGGTGTTAATAATCAACCACTACCATGGCCTGGTGTTAATAATCAACCACTACAATTGCTGGGTGTTAATAATCAACCACTACAATTGACTGGTGTTAATAATCAACCACTGCAATTGCATTGAGTTAATAATCAACCACTACAATTGCATTGTGCTAATAATCAACCACTACAATTGCCTGGTGTTAATAATCAATCACTACCATGGCCTTGTGTTAATAATCAATCACTACAATTGCCTTGTGTTAATAATCAACCACTACAATTGCTGGGCGTTAATAATCAACCACAATATTTGCTGGGTGTTAATAATCAACCACTACAATTGCCTGGTGTTAATAATCAACCACTACAATTGCCTGTGTTAATACTCAACCACTACAATTGCTGGGTGTTAATAATCAACCACTACAATTGCCTGGTGTTAATAATCAACCATTACAATTGCTGGGTGTTAATAATCAAACACTACAATTGCTGGGAGTTAATAATCAACCACTACAATTGCTGGGTGTTAATAATCAACCACTACCATGGCCTGGTGTTAATAATCAACCACTACCATGGCCTGGTGTTAATAATCAACCACTATTGCCTGGTGTAAATAATCAACCACAATATTTGCTGGGTGTTAATAATCAATCACTACAATTGCCTGGTGTAAATGATCAACCACTACAATTGCCTGGTGTTAATAATCAATCACTACAATTGCCTGGTGTTAATAATCAACCACTACAATTGCCTGGTGTTAATAATCAATCACTACAATTGCCTGGTGTTAATAATCAATCACTACAATTGCCTGGTGTTAATAATCAATCACTACAATTGCCTGGTGTTAATAATCAATCACTACAATTGCCTGGTGTAAATAATCAACCACTACAATTGCCTGGTGTAAATAATCAATCACTACAATTGCCTGGTGTTAATAATCAACCACTACAATTGCTGGGGGTTAATTATCAATCACTACAATTGCCTGGTGTTAATTATCTATCACTACAATTGCCTGGTGTTAATTATCAATCACTACAATTGCCTGGTGTTAATTATCAACCACTACAATTGCCTGGTGTTAATAATCAATCACTACAATTGCCTGGTGTAAATAATCAATCACTACAATTGCCTGGTGTTAATAATCAACCACTACAATTGCTGGGTGTTAATAATCAACCACTACAATTGCCTGGTGTTAATTATCAATCACTACAATTGCCTGGTGTAAATAATCAACCACTACAATTGCCTGGTGTTAATAATCAACCACTTCAATTGCCTGGTGTTAATTATCAATCACTACAATTGCCTGGTGTAAATAACCAATATAATTGCCTGGCGTTAATAATCAACCACTACAATGTCAGTTATTTAGTGATCCACCATTACATCCGCCTCGTGTCGGTCAGCCTCCAGCACATTATAGTTAAGAAGACAATCACATGTTTGTGTTGTAATAAATACTCCAACAAATGTTGTTTATTAAATTGTGAATGATATTTGCTAACGTTTAACAATAATTTATAATATACATAAATGTATATATAATGTCAATAATTTTAATTTCATTTTTTAATTTCATAACCCAAACTGAAACAACCCAACTCTCCTCAAATACCAGCATGCTGCTATGCTTCTGTTATTTATTTGTGTTGATCAGATAACATATGTACCATTTTTGTGGAATTGCAATCCGCGCACACAGTTACATGAACGAATGTGACAGAATATGATACATATACGAGCCGTTAATAATTAAAGGCACGTGGTCTGCTTTAAATTAACACAATTTAAAAAATTAATTTAAGAATATTTGTATTCAGAATTGAAGTATATTGACAAAGACACAGTAGTACATGCCTTATTAGACTATAAAACAAGTTTTATCTGTAGTTTACGTTGTCTAAACACGTTTATTTGTTAATATTGTGAATTTCATTGACACGGAATTCAAACCTCGATTTTAAAGCCCAGTTTACACGGTTTGCTTTACCAGATATGAAAACGCAGATCTGCTTCCGACAAATCTGCTTTTTATGTTTCCACCTTATGACAAAGACAGATTCTACTATCTGTCTCGTGTTCCTCGAGGCTATATCCACCCCATAGCCATGTGCATTCCGACAGGGAAGATATTCAAATATTTTGCCATTTTAAGAAAATATTGAGATTAGTGCTGCATATTACAAAGTATGAGTTGCAAAACAAGAACAAAACATCAATGAAAAGAACAACGATAACGCAATAATAATAATAATAATAATAATAATAATAATAATAATAATAATAATAATAATAATAATAATAATAATACTGTAATGCCCATAATAACATACCATTATGGTTCTACAGTTAATGTAAACTTGTTTTCGTGGCATATTATCTGTCATTTAACCACATGCCAGATTACACCAACGAACTTCAAAATTTCATTTATGTTTACATGTTGATGAATTCTAGCTGGTCATTTTCGTGTGCTAAAGCAGACGAAATAGAGCAAGTTCTAATTAGTATGTTTTAAAAATATGCTAGCCCAAATCCTAATTTACACGGCATGTCTTGACAAATGTGCTCAAACATATATGTAAAAGCAGACCGTGTAAACTGGGCTTAATTGGAAAATATTCGAATATGTTGGTTTTGTACCGTCAGTTCGCAAGTTTGATGTCTTTTTTTTTACCGTACATGCTATTAAATACAACACGCATTAACGTGTTTAAAGCTAATCAGAATATTATTGTTAGATCTAGTGTTGTTGGTGTAACAATGAGTAACATACTTTTATTTAATTTATTACTTTGTACAAAGAAAATAGTTTATGTCCAATTGGATTTGGATGCTTTAATAAAACATATTTCAGTAAAATAGGTAAGTAATATAGTAAGTAAGTATGCAGTTAAGTATCGTGTAGTGATGGATTATTCCTATCTTTTTAAACGGACCAGAACCGTTTTGAATAACAATATTTTCAACACTCTAAATGAAGTCAGAGATGGAATATATTTCGACTTAATTTTCGACAATATTTCATACTTGAAAACACGTGTATACGCAGTTACATACTACGAAAATATACTCGTATTTGACATTTCAATGACTTTGGCACGGACTGTTTCAGTCGGTATTTCCAAATATAAGCAAGCATATAACGTCTGTGTGCATTCCTTGACGGGATAACCGTTTTATACGGTTAGTATAGAGCACGATGTGCACATTTTGTTATTCTTGAAAACTATGTAGCAAGTTCGGCATGACAGATGTGTTTTAAAGATATAAACAACTTGAAGTTGATAAGCATTGTTTACGCATTTTTTCGATTTAAGTATAGTTAAATCTTTTGTAGGCAGTAATGCTATACCAATTAAGGATATCGGTTGTTTTAAAGTCTTTTAATGTGTACGAGGGATAATTATAAATTGACAAGATAAACTTACTTTCTGCTCAATGTGACTTTAAGTTGACTAGTGTTTATTATTCAAGTAATCGTATTGCAGCTCATACATAGGTATATGTTAAACAGTTGTATTTTGAAACACAGAAGAAGCTCATGTTGTGGTGAATTTTGTCCTCACAATAATGTTTTCGTTAGTGCATCCTTTACAATATGGAATGATACATGTTAGAAGAACACAAGTTAATAAAAGCAGAATACATTAACGCTGTCGATATTGTATGTTTGAATTGTATATGGGCTTTAAAAATGATATTTTAAACATGAGACTTATTCATATGAAAGATATATTTTTCGTATCATATAAAATTATATGTACCAGTATGCTTTCAGAGACGCCGAGAAACCGTGTGCAAGACACTGGAGTTAAAGCCAGATGACACCTCGTACTCTGATATCATGCAGCGTCTCGTGAAGCGATACCTCTTCAAACTAGAAAGAGCGAAGGACGAAATAGAACGATGTATGTGTTGAATATTAAGCAAAACGAATTACATGCATACGTAAACAAATTCATATGTAGGGTAGCGCTCATCTTTGCATCTTTTCCCTGACTTATTTGACATATCTTTGAGAAAAAATGTCCTTTCAAATATGTTATTGCGCAGTGTTTGACTAATTTGAAAGTTGGATTTCATTTGTCAGTGAAAGACGGTGCAGCAAACATTCAGAACATCCGCACTGAGGAAATCGAGCTTATTGACGACGACGACGAGCCCCCGCCGGTGCCTGAAACTCCTCGCAGAATCCAGTTCGACCGCTCGTATGACAAACACCAGACGATACGCGAAGACGCGGATTCTGACAATACATTTAACAGAAGTATGATAAACCTGTCCATTTTTTCATTACCTACTCGGGTTTTATTACAAACCTTGCAAACGTTTAACTGTGATACATTAAGTTATGGCATATGGCTAGGTTATGCTTGTACATATTTTGCAGATAACCGAGCATCCATACGAAAGAGAAAGGGTGGCAGTCGAGGACAAGGGAGGAAGATATCTCACAGCGCGACACAGATAGCCACCACGTTGGCTATACCGCAACTGGACGCCATCCAGAGACAACAGAAGCTGCTGGATGTGAGACTGCAGCACCTGCAGGCCAGCAGCAAAGAAAATAACAGGATCATAGACGATGTAGACTTCTTAAGACGGGTAATGACTGAAAACCAAAAGGCCATGTTCAACATTATTCATGCTTTGTCAAATATTCAGAGTGAGATTGTTTCCCTTGTAAAGTGTCTGTCTCCATCAGCGGCAACCCCGCCCCCGACCTCCAACGCTCACAGCGTCTCTAACTCTGGTTCCAAGCAGTCCACGGGCAGAAAGAGACCCAGCCAACCCGACGATGAAGAAAGTCGGTTCTAAATCATAATACATTTAAACGAAATACAAATGTATGTGATAAAGACACTACAAACAATTGGACGTTCATGCGAACTTTTAATGTTGATAAGTATGTGCATTTTATTTTCTTTGCATTGTGTGCGTACGATTTTGTAATTATGTGGTATTTGTTGCAAATACAAAAAAATTATATAATTTAACAATTGCGTCTCAGCAAATTGGTCCAGCCTTTCCGAAAATCAATGTGTAAAATATCAATCAATCATGGATCGTATTTTGTTATTATTAGTGCTGACAAACCTCTGTGGATCACTTCACTCATTGAATTAGATTTGCAGTAATATACGCATTGCAACTTATTTTTCTGATATTGAATATGTTTCTTATGCCGTTGAATGCAGAAACATCACTGAAATAAACCTGTTTAAATATACCTTATTCAAAATTTACGTTAAGAATGTGTTATAACACATTCTATGGATTATATTGTCATTACACATAGAAATAAAACATGACACGAAATAATGTCAATGTCTTCATTGTATACAGTATAAAGAAAAATCGTATTTGCATAATTTTTTTCATAGATTCTGTTATACTCAATAACGACATGTTCCCATGCACACTTAGTCGGAAATATTTTTAGCAATTTAATCATAATTAATGTCTCTTTTTCTGTCAAGTGTGGGAAACTATTATCTGTCAGTTTAGATTGGGCAAACAGATGTAGACATAACGTTTTAGTAGTAGTGATGCATATTTGTGTTAACGTGAATATTTGTATTATGAAGCTAATAGTCTTTCGTTGCTGTACGGCAATTAATTCGCGAAATTTTTATTCGTTTCGTATGAAAAACAAATTCAGCATGGCTGTGCACTCTTCAAAATATTTATCCGTATTGTACAGAACGCCGTTAAATATCCTAATATTATTTCAATGGGAAGTAATAATGTTCACACATGCTGCAACAATTTTTCGCTTTAATATAAAAAAAAACAAAAAACTACAACATGCATACAACAACAACGCAACAACAAAACCAACAACAACAACATTTATTAAGCGATAAAGCTTATACAAGTTCATAGCCTACTTAACATCAAAACAATATTTACAAGCAATGGTAGAAATGAAAATGTTAGTATGATATACAATGATTAGAATTGTATTTGGGATAAAATTAATTCACGTAAGAACAACAAAATCAAAAACCTATTTTAAAGTTAATATGAAACAGTTGTTCAATTATAAAATGTTAGTATTATAGTAAATGCGGAAAAATATTTAAAATGTTAAGTTGTTGGAAGACAAAACATAGTCTGTAAAAGGAGATTTCCGGTATTTCTTTTCTCCAAAAAATTTGAATAATATGAACACGTGATGCATTTATAAGATGTAAGTATTGTATCAAATTCGGAATATTTATTAAGCATTTAAGTGTTTTAAAAGTTAATATTTCCTGTTAAAGGTAATTGTGTTATAATTTATTTGAAGAATTTTAACACTTATTTCAGAACAATAATCAGTACATATTCATTGGTTTACTTTTAGAAATAACTGTAAAATGAAATACAATCATACTAATTTTAGTAATGTACTTTATTGAAATTTCTACTTTATTGTATTACACAAAATTGAAAGTCATACAGACAGCTGAAATATGAGCTTAATAGTTTAACGTGATATCGAACATTTAAGACGAATACATTCGTTGTGGATCGAATGTAGTCGGTGCTACAGTAGAAAATGAGTAGAAAACAAAAGATTACTTCTCATTTTACTCGAATAATAGAGCGAAATCATAATGAAAGCTAAGTACGTATAGACGATCTTTAGTAGATTCATTTTGTGTTCGTCAGACCGTGGAGGGGCTATTGTGCCTTTTACATTAATGTGAATAAAAACAAGTGTGGCAGTAATTTGAAAGTCTTGCAGTGAAATTTGTAAAATGGGTTCCATTTCATCTCAGCTGCAAACACCGCGCCTTAAAGTAATCAACAAGATCACAGATGATGTCGATAAAACTTACGAACTTGGAAGGCAACCACCAATCTTTGAATCAGAAAAAACACAGCCAAAGATTCTGGTAAGCATTATAGACAGGAACACAGTTATCATTTCTGAAGGAAAGTCCGTTGCTACACAGACCGACACCACAGAAGATGTCGATTCAAGACAAAGTGACGACAATGGAAATGACCAACACCGTAATTCGCCCATCGCTAGCTTGGAAAACGAACAGAATCCAAATAACGAAGACAACCCGATACCGAGACAGGCGTGGGAAGAACGGGAGATGTACTCCGTAAACGAAACCATTTACGAAGAAACAGATATTGATATAGACGAAAAGGGAGATTTCTCAAAAGATGAGAAAACACCATTACCAAGTTCCAGTGCCAAGGTAAATCGTAATGATTCGTTATCAACACCAACCGAAGTGCCGTTTGAAGACATTGAATTGAGTAGGTATGGAAAATACAAAGTTCGACTGTCAAGTGATACTGAAATGTGCACCATTTCCGCTGCCACTTTTCTCGAGACGGGAGACGCTGTTACCATTGACAGGAGTAATCAAAAACTGAAATTTGTTGACTCGAAGTTTCAATTCATTTCCTCGTTCGAGCTTCCAGCCAAACCATGGGCGGTGTGTGCGAAAGGTTCAGATGTGTATGTTACCATGGGAAATACGCAAATACAACATTTGACGATTACTGACATGGTCATCGAACCTGGGAATGTAATAGAAATCAAAGGTCGTTGTTTAGGAATGTGTACTTTCTGCGGTTATTTAGCTGTGGGACTTCAAGTGGGTGAAATACTTCTATTGGATAGCAAAGGTGAAAAACAAGAGAGCATTTGTCTGCCTGAAATTACTGCAGAACGACCGTGTAACCCCTGGCACCTGTGTGCTTCCGGTGAACAGAACCTGTATGTGACTGACTCAGACGCCGGTGTGGTTTTCTGCATTAACCGAAAGTCTGAGGTGTTGTTTAAATTTACAGGCTTGAGTTCTCCCAGATGCGTGGCAACCGACTACATTGGGAATATATTGGTTGTTGGTAGAGACAAGGAATCGGGGGCTGTTGTAATCATGTTGCCCAAGGACGTAGAGCTACAAAATATGCTTCACATAGAGAAACAGTCTGAGCTGAAGGCTCGAACTCTGATGACATGGGAGGAGCTAGAGTTTGTGCCCTACTGCTTAGGTTACAGATGCGATGGTGTCGTGGTGCTGGGTGGAATTCAAGAAGCGTTAAAAATTATGAAACTAACATGATATTTTCTCTATATCTATTTGATGTTAGTGTTTTTGCATTATAATCACTGCAAGGTTCGCACCAGCAAATTTTCGCTGCGAAGTATTGACATGCTTATAACCACAGTTTTATTTTACTCGTATTTGTTGTTAATACACCAGTGATATAACAATTATGTACAAATAAGTAAAATGCATGGAATAGCTTTGGAACAAATGTACAAATATAATAAATGTGTACGTGTATGTTATTCCACTTTAATTTAAAACACCTTCGACCACAGTGGCATTGAGAATGTATACTTCGCCGCTTAGGCTTTGTAAAACAGCCTAATAAGCGATCCAACCCATTTTATACAGTTTATTAGGCATTGTCAAGTTTATCTCGGTTGAACGGGCGTCTCTCAATCACACAATAAGGGTGTTCACTCCTAATGTGACGGTGACTTTAACGTTCGTATCCGAGAAACAAATTCCAACAGAATATGCTTCCTTACATAGACACCAATCTGCCTGATATTACAGTCGAGGGCCATTATGGTCCACGTCACACGCGTGTAGGACATGTTAGTGAAACACGTGCAACACTTAACGTTTATCTTATTGCAAAACGTAACTACGTTTCAAATAGCTTGTGGTAAGTTTTTATTCTGACATTAAATTTCTTGAGCTTACGTGAAGCGATGGCCTAGAAATATGTTTTCTTCAAACAATAATGGCGACTGTATACATCTGATCGATTAAGAGTACTATTTACTAATTGGCATAACATTGCTGATAAAAAACAAATTACCCCACTACAGAAGCCATGTTCCAGAGGTCACTGTGAGTAAAATAGTGCGCAGTGTGAGCAACAGCACAATGGTTTAATGTTCGAAACAACATAGTTTAGAAAATAGAACGTGATATTCTAATAGATATCATCGTCCCGTTTGCAAATGAATGCCGTGTAAATTTGACTCTAATGTATGCATTTATTAATATATTTATACGGACATGTAGCATTTTCAGGGTCAATTAGTATGAGGTAAACTGTTGTGTAACTAAGAGGCAATGACTGGGGTATAAATCGACCGATTTGGCCAATTCTCGCGTTATTTTGAGAACTCATGGCCATACACAATTTTAGCAAGTTTAGTGAATATAGATAGCGTATTGAAGTATTTATCAAGCATTCAAGGCATTATCGTTATAAAATGGGTCATAACTCTGGTGTTTCTGGTCCCATATTGAACCAGTCTTAATTAAGGCTAATTGTACTGCGCAGGTTTGCTCAAGATGTGAGGAAAAATGAACACAACAATATAAAAAAAATTACACTCATATATTTTTATTCTGTAACTTAACATGTTATATTTCAATAGACTATTTACAGCATGAATAAGTGTGACAAAAGTCGCTATGTTTGAGAAATGTGTTGTAGTTAAGCGCATGAAGTGCACAAAACACTAGGTTCTTATGATTTTGTTACAATCTGATTCTTGTCCACAAAGAAATTAATAATAAATGGTGTTTATAATAATTAAAATGTACAACACGATGTCTGTCTGTATCAAAACGCTATATGCAAATAAAGCAATAATTTTCTAAATAAGAACCACATGTCAATAAAACTCCACCATTAACAGACCACTCCATTACACAAATATTATACATTTGTAAATTCTTCATGGGCTTTAAAGTACAACCAACCTGAAGCACCGATAAAGCATAATACTTCTGATTAGAAAAATGATGCATTTTTAAAGGAGTAACATTTACCCAACCTGGGTGATATAACAATAAATCTAAGAAAACCAAATTAATTCAGGCTTAACATGAGATATCTATGATTGATGTAGATTTACTCCAGTTCACAGGAACCGAGTACACATACTAGGGAAAGATTTAGGACCTAAAAAGGGTGCTGCTAAAAATGAGCGGGGGGGGGGGGGGGGGGGGGCGGGGAAGCCGGTCCAGTTTGATGATATTTTCTATGAATTTGCTAAATCCAGGTTTTTTTATGAGTCCACTGCTTTTAATTAAGGTTGTTGAGCAAAGTCTATTCATTTGTCATAGAATACCTCCAAAAATATATCGAGTTTCAAAAGATATTCAACATTTCTATGTTGACCAGCCCAGAGGGGCAGCAGGGGGGAACCAAAAAGGAGCAGGGTGCAGCACCCTGCTATTTTGCTCTAGATCTTTCCCTAACATAAATATAGTGTGAAATTTAGCTTTCTTAAGACTTAAAACAGAACTCGGATAATGAAAGTATAATGGGCATCTTTAAAGCTAGATTTAATATATCAAAATATTTCAACACCATGACAAAAGCGCGGGCAACATTCTTTATGTTCACCACTCATATTTTGATAATTCTAAGAAAAATAATTAGACGTGCATTTTTTTATACCATGATGGTATCTTTTGTTAATATATTTTTTTAACAATTTTTGCACGTGTTACAGACTCACTAAAATAATCACATTCTTATGTTGAAATGTTGCTCGTTATAAATATTACATTTAAAATAAACTTGTAAAAAGATCGATACAGAAATGCGGTCTTCACATAATGAAACATACAATGTCATGTAAGTGCAATTTATCGAATTGAATAGCTGCATATAATTTCACAATAAATAAAGCAATTAATTTCTTTGACCAAACAAGTCATACAGACATAGAAAAGAAATGTTTCAATTATTAAAATTGCTATCAAAGAAATAATGTTTCAAGTATTAAAATTGCTATCAAAGAAATTATTTTCATTTTTGGACCTGTAGTAAATTAACTTGACATCTGTAGACTGAACTCAAATACACAGTAGCGATGTAACAATAGAGTAGTAAATCAGAGAAATCTAAGTAAAGTTGATTACTTGACCAGTATGAAAAGCCGGCTTTCACTGTATGATGAGCAAGTTAAATGGGTCAGATCCTTGTAAGTGGCTGAAAAACAAATTAGCTTGGAAACAAATATGTTGTTAAACCGACAATTTAAAACAAATATGTTTAAAAGAAAAAACTGTGTTTTTTAATTATACATAACTGCCATGCTAAACAGCTTCTGAATTAAAAGCAAAACATTTGATCAGTGATCAGTACTTGGCCAAAATATTAAAATGTCCGAGTCGGAATCACTTAGCCCTAACCCAGGAGCATGACTGGACTTTCACTGCAGATGCTGTGTCCGATACCAGGGATGGAAAGTCATCATCCAGGTTATGGTGGGAGACATGCTGGTGGTAGTCTCCCCTTACCAGCACCTGACCACAGGTTTCACAGCACAGAAATCCAGAGTCCAGGGCAGCACCACTGGTACCTTGTTGTTTGCTAGGCACCGCACCATCATCAACTCTTAACTGTTCAATGTGAACATACAATAACTCTTTTTGTTTACTTATATCTGGCAGAAGAACCAATAACTCTGAGAATATACTGTCAAAATTGTCTTTTCCTAAAACATCCTTACATGCATGATAATACTGACTAGCACTCATATCGCTTCTTCGATATTTGCCTGAAATCATTGTAAAATCCTTGAAATCATCCGTATCACCGGCACAAATGGACCTGATTTTGCCAATCAAGAGTTGATTTCGGTCCTGAAAATCGTTTGGCTGGATGTAATCACTGGCCACACTTGAGGACACAGCAGCATCAGACTTGACAGTTTCATTGGAGACACTGGATGTAGACAGGGTAAACCCTGGTGGCGGTCTAAAGGCGTTAGCATGACCTAGCCCTGGTGGCCCAGACTTCATCCCGGTTGACTTGGCAATTGTGACAAAACCTGGTGGAGGTTTTGATGCAACTGGGGCAGGGTTCAATGCTGGAAAGTCGTTGCCAGAAGCACTGAACTTTGTGGAGATTTCACCGTTTCTGTTTGAATCCTCATGTGAATGTTCTGTAATTTTCTTGTTAATTACATCTTCCTCGTTTCTACTTTTCTCTAACAGTTTTTCAATGTTATCTTTCTTCTTTTTACTAACTGCTGGGGAAGTTTGCTTGTTGACCACTGGTGAATCATCCTGGCTGACCGTGGTTGCCATCAGTAAACTTGCAATATCATCCAGAGAAGAATTGTTTCTTAAAGACACTGGTTTCTCATCTTTTATTTCAGTCAATTTGTCTTTCTTTTTCTTCTTTTTTTGATTTAACTTATCATTTTTACTAGAATTAGGAATATTGACAGGACTTATACTCTCCCGATAATCTTTATCAGATAGTAATGAATTTTCTGACTTCTTAGATTTTGACTTGTTTTCCTGCTGAGAATGAGTAGGTTTAAACCAATTTGACTTCACGTTTGTTGGCTGTCCCAATGAAGGGAAATCATTGGCGTTATTTTCTGTAAGAGATGTAGCAACTTCTTTTGCAGGTCTCTTAGTTTCTGATTTAGGTTTAGTATTTTTCACCCAATTAGATGACAATGGTGCCTTCTGCTTTTTGGATGTGGGCAGCTCTGGGAAATCCTCCTCCTTTGGAATCATCTTTGGTGTAGCACTCTTGCTTTGTCTCGTGGAAGTATTCTGTTCTTGCCTAAACTGCCGTCCCTCCAATGCTGGAAAGTCATCTAGGCCACCATGTTGAACAGTGTGCTGTGTTGCCATTGCAAATCTGTCTGCAAGAGTAACATTTGATGTAATGTTATCACTGGACGAGACAGCACTGCTTGATGTGAGAGGCACTGCTGATGTTGCTGGAGGCACTGCTGATAGCCTGGAGTCTGCAGTATCCCCCAGCGTTGGGAAGTGCTCCTCGCTGGTGGAGAACTGCTGCTTGCTGTGGCTGCTGTCCTGTGCTGGTCTGGGGGAGGACTTGCTCTTCATGTCTTCTTCAGTCATTGTACTCAATGATGCCTGGATGGCTCGATCTATATCACGCTGCTCCCTGCAAACATAACCAATATATGATACATATAACAGACAGGCAGATACAGAGACATCAATGTTCTATCATACAGGTCTATTTGACTGAAGTGCACGTACAGGAAGATCTGATGACATATTACTTCTCCTCGGAAGACGGTTTGTTTGCAGAAGTGTTTAGTTGTTGGTTTTGTTTTGCTATTTGCTATGAATTACACAGAAATGCAGCATATGATAGCTATTTCTACCAAAAAGTGTTTTTTGGCATATGTTCGACAAATTGACTCTAAGACACATGTAGTGTTTATGTTTTAAAAATGTTTATGTGCAACAACTACATGTTGGGTTTCAGGTAATAGTAAGAGTTTTAAGGCTAAAGTAATTTACTTTCACTTTCAAGACCATGAGAGCAAGGTTCTTATTGGCTGACTGAAATACACGCACCGTGCATTTGAGGTATTGTATTTTGCAGATTTGTTTCGCACAGCACTTCTGCCATCAGACGTTCTGTTAGCACCACCTTGTCGACTGTCATAGTCACTTCTACCACCTGAAAAGACAAACTGACATTTGAGATTACATGACTTTGGATTGGTGTATCAGAAAAAGCTATAACATATCAAGTTATTATCAACTTTATTTAAAGTGATTACCAGATCAAGATGGCGCTCTTGATAAGGGGGCGTACCGGCATAAATACGCACATAAATTCATACAAATATGCATTTATTTCAATTTGCGTGTGTATTTATTACGCAGAAATAGTGTGCATTAGGCAAAACGTTTCGTTTTATCAGCGTACACAATTTCCAATAAACTAGTGGATATTAGCCGCACAGAAGGGAAGACAACTGTTATGAGTCTGGATACAGACTGGTATACGATATATTTTTCATAATCCGTATATTTTTCACAGCAGCAGTCTATCAATTTTTTGTAAATGGAAAAATGGCGTCTGCTTCTCGTGTGGCGTAAACAGCCCAAAAAATTTCGGCCAAAAATGAATTTCACACAAAATTAAAAGAAGCATGATGGACAAAACGTGAATGAAAAAACTCTTGGTGATTGCAAATGTTTATTTCCATGGCTGGAAATTTCAAAAATAAAAGAAAGCATTCACCTGAATTGTGACTTTGAGCTATGTTAAAAGGTGGCTAAACAAGCAGACCAAAACTTTGTATGTATCATGACTGCAACTATATGAAATACTAAATAGACTAGATAGCTCGACTATTCGAAGAATAGGTGAGCTATCCTACTGCCCCCGGCGTTGGCGTCCACATCTGAATTGGTTCAAGTTTTTATTCATTGTAACTTTGAAACTACATAAGTAATTCACTTGAAACTTAAAACATACCTTTGTCATCAACTCAAATATCAGGAGCAACATTCCCCATAACTCTGTTTTGTATTTTGACAGAGTTATGCCCCCTTTTCACATAGATTTTCTGGTTGAAGTTTATATTTAAAAGTTTTGTAACTTCAATACTACATAAGCTTTTCACTTGAAACTTGGAACTAACCTTTGTCATCAATTCTAGTATCAGGAACAACATTACCCATAACTCTACTTAGTATTTTGACAGAGTTATGCCCCCTTTTCACTTAGATTTTCCGTTTAAAGTTTAAATTCACAAGTTTGGTAACATCAAAACTACGTACTAGTAAGTTATTCACCTGAAACTTGGAACAAACCTTTGTCATCAACTCTATTATCAAAGGCAACATTACCCATAACTCTGTTTTGTACTTTGACAGAGTTATGCCCCTTTTCACATAGATTTTCTGGTTAAAGTTTATGTTCAAAAGTTTTGTAACTTCAAAACTACACAAGTTATTCACTTGAAACTTGGAACTAACCTTTGTCATCAACTCTAGTATCAGGGGCAACATTACCCATAACTCTGTTTTGTATTTTGACAGAGCTACGCACACTTTTTACATAGATTTTGTGGTTAAAGTTTTTGTTCCACAAATGTATAAACTATATAAGGTTTCACTTAAAAGTTTTGTATTTTACCAAATGTATACCCCTTCCACTATCCAAAATATATACCAACTGAAATCCTTCGAAAAGTCAAGCGCGCTGCGCGCTGTCCTCTGACAGCTTTTGTTTTATTACTGGTATTACAATATGTATTTTTATAATAAATTTCACCATAAAATACTTTAAACATTGTACAGAATAGAAAAATATCTGCTGCAATTTATGTATTTCAGAATGCATTCAACATTGAATATATAATAATACTATTATGTTCCGGCAATCTAATATAAATGTAAACAAATTTTATAGTATAATAAAATTATCCATATAAAATAGGTTATAGCAATTCCAGATTCAGATTAAATATATTGCAAATAATTAACTTTAATTAAGTAAAAAAGTACTTGTTGGCAACTTTCTTTAAAAATACATCATAACAAAGTTCTAAATTGCTGCTATGAGCGTAAAAAACAATATGTTTACCCCATAATTGTTTATGCACAAGGAGTACAAATACTCCTTTATATTTGTGTGTTACTCCTTTTTGTCAAGGTTCAAAGAGTAGCGTTACACATTTCCTCAAACCTTATCAAGATTGCTGTAGTATTATACCATTCAATCATGGTATACCGTGTCATTTAAATTCCAATCAAAATGCATATACTGCCATGTTTTCCACCAAACCACATTGATAACTAGATGCCTGTTGGCAATATGTCGTGCCCGTTGGCATGTAACTTATATTGTAATTATTTTAAAGACATATTTTCTAACAACCAAATCTCCTTTAACCTCTAAGTGTGACCTTGACCTTTGAGCTAGGGACACAGGTCTTGCGTGCAGCACACAGTCTCCAAATGGTAAACATTTGTGGCAAGTTATTTTAAAATTACCTGATAAATGATGAATTAACAGTTCGGACAAGATGTATTATGCCCATATTTGACCTTTGACCTACAAGTGTGACCATGATCTTTGAGCTAGGGACACAGGTCTTGCGCGCAACATGCTGTCTCCCATGATAAACACTTAAGGCAAGTTATTTTAAAATTCCCTGATGAATGATGTTACAGTCCGGACAAGATGTATTATGCCAATATTTGACCTTTGACCTCAAAGTGTGACCTTCTTCACCTTTGAGCTAGGGACACAGGTCTTGCCCGTGACAAGTTATTTTAAAATTCAGACGAAAGCACGCACGGTTGCACTCACTAATGGACACACTCACGCACATACAACGAACCACTACTGCGACAACTAAGTGGAGCTGACCGCAAGAGGTCTCGACGAAAAAGGATTGTAAACTAAGTAGAAATTCACTTTAAAGAAAAAGAGATGTTGAAAATAATTATTGATTAATTTTAGGTTTGTCCTAGGTAGAATATTCAGATATATTATCACTATAATATGGTTTACTTGTAAATTTAACATATATTTGTTATTATTGTTGATGAGCTGTAGTTATTAATACAGTGCATATTCAGGGTTGTCATTATCAATGGAAAGGAGCAAGTTTTCTCTAAATCTTAGCGATTTTGCCAGGGGTCTATGGGGCCTATTTGTGATATTACCTTTTGCAATTTTTAAGTTGCTGAAAAACATCAACCCATTTTTCCATGATTTTAAATGATGAATTTCATCGGCAATCGGTTAATAATGACAACCCTGCATATTGTAAATGTTCGACAAAGAAAATACTTGTTACATTTATGGGGTTGTTACATTTAAACGAGTAAATATGCTACAATATAAGGGTAACACCTGCATTATTTTGCATAGTATGAATGCATGTATGTTTGCAAACTATGGTTTTGAATTTATAATACATAATTCTAACATAAAAATAGAAAGGGCCAAACAAACTAGACCGCATTTGATTTTAGAATGTGTAAATTCTTGTCCCAATATTTTTACATTATTTTTACCTTTATTACAAGCCAATAATGGTATCTTATTTTTTATATTGCCTCCTTGAGGCCATTTTAGTAAACATAATTCCTACTGGCACATCGCATTATTCCACTTCATTAACACCTCTCCATTTAATATGAATATGCACAGTTCCATGGATACTTCCCTTACTAATGAAGTTTCATGTCCATTGGAACACCAATAATTTAGTTTTTGTTTATTTTTAAGTGAGCTATAAGCTACAAATGAAACAAAAAATCTTCACCTTTCAAATGAATGGTACAGTCATATAGGTATTAATGAAACAAAAAATCTTCACCTTTGAATGCTTGTTAATTTCAATAATCAAATTGTTTATTAATGAAATGAATTATACGTTCTGAGCTAAACTACAGTCAAATATTGAAGCATATTGCCCAGGTGCTAAGTACAGTCGAACACCGCTATTTTGAACACCGTTAAATCAAATTAATCGCTATTTCGAACTATTTTTTCGGTCCCGATTATTTGCCTTCTTTATTGAACTAAAATAACAATCATTAATTCGAATTTTCCTATTTTGAAATCATCTCTATTTCGAACTAAAATTACTGGTCCCAACTATGCTTTTCACACCTAGTCATCAGTGTTGATTTCGAAGTCAAGCCTAAGCTCAAACTGTCTTATCAAAGGTGTGATTACTCAAAGCAGTTTTCGGACCCTTCGATTTTTCTTGAGTTTACCAAGTGATGATTGACGTGTGGGTGAAAAATCAACATTAATTTGATATACGCGAGAGAAATTTAATTGTGAGTAACAAATAATGCTGACAAATTTACAATATTTACAATGTTATTTACGAACCTTCGTATATACACATGGTGTAATTTAACACAGCTATAAAATTATTAGTACAATAGAGAACATCACTGTTCCGAACTTTCCTAGTAAGAACTATTTTCATCGGTCCCAACGACATCGAAATAGCGGAGTTCAACTGTATTACCTCTAGCCCCTCGGCTGTTTGGCCTTGGTGGAAAGTTGATGTCAATGTTCAGTGTCCTCTCCTGCTTCGCCTGGGCACGAGTCTGGGCCTTGCTGTGGTACTCCACCTGGTGGGACTTGAGGTCGATGTCCTCGCGGAAGGCGTTGGTGAACTGCGCCCCCTCGCAGTCTCCCTCCTCGCACAGGAAGTGGTCAGCCGAGAAATGATTCTGCAGTGAATTGTAGTCACTGAAACATTGCAATGCAAAATGTAATATCTTTTAATTTCTACAATGACATTATGTGCTTTTTTTCCTCCTTATAAAATAACGTTTGTTCATAAAATTCTCCTATCGTGTAATTCAAGGGTTCATACAAACTGTTGAAATAAAATTCCATGATTTTTCCATGACAGTTTTCCATGATACAATCCAAACATATTGAAGTCAAAATAATAGACAAATATCCACATTTTATTTGACATAATATCATTATTTATTTATGCAGATTCGCGCCCTTTAGAATAGAATTAAATTACTTGTAGCTCTGTAATATATGTCTGTCCAACATCAGGCTCTTGATTTTGATTTTTTTGTTTGATTATCTTTCAATGATTTCAATGAATTTGATCGTTTTTATGAACTTACAGGTATATACAAGGAGACTTTTTAACTTTCTATGACACTGTTTGAAAAGTTCATGATTTTTCCATGATTAAATTGAAATTGTCAAGATTCCATGATCTTTCCAGACAAAGCCCACTTTCCAGGAATTTTCCAGATCCTTATGAACTCTGAATTCCAAAATGAAAACAAAGTACTGAAAAATCATTTTATTTGACAATGTCTAAATTTCATGTAATCTTTAACAACAGCTTGTTCCCCCAGTCTAAAGTTTGCGCATTTTCCTTTTATCATGTCCCCACCATCAATGACAGGGGGGGGGGGGGGGGGGGGGGCATATAGTCTAATTCATGAGACGTGCTGCGAATTTAGTGTTACTATTTATATAGGGCTAAATTCGCTGGAACGTCTCATCGCCGAAAGACCATTTATGTGGTGAAAACCTAAAAGTTTAAATTTTCATTAATTTCCATTATTTGTGACAATAAAGATATAAATTAACGTATTTTACTTAAACAACACCTATACTGCTTAACATGTGCAGAAATTTACCTAGAACATGCGTTTAATTCCGATTTAAACTTGCGAATAAATCTACATTCATGTACAGTCCAACATGTTTACCTTGCCTTGTTTAACCCTTCAAATATGCTTCAACCAATCGGATGATGAATGATATAATTGAATGACCAATCGAAATGACGCAATCGTCTCAGTGTAGCAGAATATCGATTAAAGTTTACACAGTGGAGGACAGCGAGATATGTTGAAAATGCAATAGTGTGTAGGTTTAAATTGGTGTTGCATCCAAAATGGAAGTGCTATCGTACAAATATTTATGAAACATTATTGAGGAATAAATTCTCTTTGCAGGTATGTAAATTTTATTAAGAAATATTAATGCTAACCATGCCATTTCAGCGCGTGAAAGTAGCGACGAAAATCCTGTCGCTACTCTATAGACATATAGGGAGAAATTTCCACCACATAATTGGTCTTTGCCCGGTTAGGCCCCCCCAATATTTCCCATATAAAAAGTAGCTCAATATTGGCACAGGGCCTAACTTGTTATGCTAGGGGGGCATATAGAGTTTACCCTGTCTATGGGTATGTACGTATGTTCGGATTCTTGTCCGGACAATAACTTTGTCCAGCACAGAAGGAATTTCAAATAACTTGGCAAAGGACAGCTATATCCCCCGCCGTGATCCTTCGTTAGATTTTAAAGGTGACTTCGAAGTATCACACTGACCTTAATCAGTTTCATGAAAATTCCTTAAAGGGCATTGGAGATATGGAGCTGACACGAAAATGGAGGCTCAAACATTTGACCTTTAAGTGTGACCTTGACCTTGAGGTGGCAAGACTGCTCCGTGCCTTCTGCACATTGCCTCAATGTGATAAACATTTGAGCCAAGTTTTATGAAAATCCTTCAAAGGGCATAGGAGATATGGAGTAGACACAAAAATGGAGGCTCAAACATTTGACCTTCAAGTGTGACCTTGACCTTGCGGTGGCGTGACTGCTTCATGCCTTCTGCACATCGTCTCAATGACCTAAACATTTGAGCCAAGTTTCATGAAAATCCTTCAAAAGACATAGCAGATATGGAGCGGACACGAAATGGAGGCTCGAAATATTTGACCTTTAAGCGTGACCTTGACCTTGAGCCGGCGAGACTGACTCATGCCTTCTGCACATCGTCTCAATGACCTAAACATTTGAGCAAAAGTTTCATGAAAATCCTTCAAAGGGTATAGGAGATATTGAGCGGACAGGAAAATGTTACCGACAGACGGACATAATTTTGTCTAGCATGGATGGAATTTCAAATAACTTGGCATAAGTGTTGAGCATGGTGAGACGGTGTGTCGCGCGCAGGAACCAGGTCCCTAGGTCCAAGGTCAAGGTCACACTTAAAGGTCAAAGGTCAAATATAAGAATTTAAGCCTGTCTGGAGAATAATTTTGTCCGGCATAGAAAGAATTTCCAATAACTGGGCACAAATGTTAAGCATGGTGAGACAGTGTGTCGCGCGCAAGAACCAGGTCCCAAGGTCAAGGTCACACTTAAAGGTCAAATATAAGAATTTAAGCCACAGACCCTATCCGGAGCATAATATTGTCCAGCATGGAAGGAATTTCAAATAACTTGGCACAAGTGTTGAGCTTGGTGAGACGGTGTGTCGTGTGCAATATCCAGATCCCTAGGTCCAAAGTTTATGTCACACTTAAAGGTCATAGGTCAAATATAAGAATATAAGCCTTCTATCCCTGTCCGGAGCATAATTTTGTCTAGCATGGAATTTCAAATAACTTGGCATAAGTGTTCAGCATTGGGAGACGGTGTGTTACGCGCAAGAACCAGGTGCCTAGTATCAAGGTCACACTTAAAGGTCAAAGGTCAAATATAAACCATAGACATTGTCTGGAGCATAATTTTGTCTAGCATTGGAAGGAATTTCAAATAACTGGGCACAAGTGTTGAGCATGGTGAGACGGTGTGTCGCGCGCAAAACCAGGTCCCTAGGTTCAAGGTCATGGTCACACTTAAAGGTGAATAGTCATTTAAGCTATAGATACTGTCTGAAGCATAATTTTGTCCAGCAGGGAAGGATTATAAATTAACTTGGCCGAAGTGCTAAGCATGGTGTGTCAGTGTGAACCCAGTCCCTTTGTATAATCAGGGATTATCCTAGAGGGCGACATTGGCGAAATCGTCTCTCTATGGTGTCTGACTTTGCCCAGTGATTTGATCAAAGTGAAATCAAAATCGCCGAAAATCTCATTGTGGAGATAGCGATGCTACAATTATCCATAATCGATCTGTAGACAAGTTTGTTACACATCACTGACCTGGCATTGTGTTAATCAATCAACCAATCGGCTAAGGTTATTCCAATTGCGGTTCCCGACTTCGCTTACTTGCTTTCAAAGTAAATCTGTTATTAGCAAAGGCTGTCGGGAACCAAGAAAGCGAGTGCACACTGGGCGATATGATCAACCGGTTTACACTAGAATTAACAGTCATTCCGAGTTATTATTACCGTTTTACGTACTTTTAAAGAACTTATATTCAGGCTATGAATATTTGCTGTTTGCTTAATTGCGATGTTTGACCTTAGAACTGACAATTAATTTAAAATTAAAACAAAAAGATACACTGATCAATTATTTTCCATTTCCGCAATTAACACAATCGTAACAAACACCGCGTGTGAAAAGTAACAGATAATCCAATTCTCCCTGAATTTGGCAAGAGGATAAGTCACTTCTCCCTAACATTTTGGGCTAGGATGATCCCTGTATAATGTCAAGGTCACACTAAAAGGTCAAAGGTCAAATATAAGAATTTAAGCCATAGACCATGTCCAGAGCATAATGTTGTCCAGCAGGGAAGGATTTTCAAACAACTTGGCATAAGTGATAAGCATTATGCGGCAGTGTCACATGCAAGAACCAGGTGCCTTGGTCCAAGGTCAAGGTCACACTTTAAGGTCAAGTATATGTATATATGTTAAGATTCATGTCCAGGCAATAACTCTGTCCAGCATTGAAAGATTTTCAAATAACTTGGCAAAAGTGATAACAATTATAGAGCGATGTGATGCCCGCAAAAACTAGGTCCAAGGTCAAGGTCACTTACAGGGCGAAGGTCAAGTATAAGAATTAAGTCTATGGATTCTGCCTGGAGCATAATTTTGTCCGGCAGGAAAATGTTCCAAATAATTTGGCAGAACCAGGTCTGTAGCTGAAAGGTCAAGGTCATTAATCAAGATGAAATAATTTTCCAAAGCATAATATTGTCAGGCATGCAGGGATTTTCAGATAAATTGGCAGAAATGATCACAATCACCAGATGATGTGTTGCATGCACGAACTTGACTTGTGAAGTTAGTGAATTACTTCCCTTAATCCAGGAGTGTGCAAAGCATAATTCAAAAATGATAAAAGGCATTTTGTTGATTTTGCACAGAATGATTAAAGATAGCAAGAGTAAGTGAAGCATACAAGAACCATAACTCATAATTGCCTTAAAGTTTCAATTACTACCCTTTATTGATTTTTTGTCAGGACTAAAACTATTTTGTAATATCCAAATTACTTCACACAATAAGAGAATACATTAGCAGAAAGTAAAATATAAAAGGACATTTCTCTTTCTGCAAAATTATTTGTATGCATACAGAAAAAGCGGCGCCATGTAGAAATGGCTGCATAGGTGGGGGCATCCGTGTCTGTGGACACATTTCTAGTTAAGTACAGGGCTTTCCTTTGACCCGAGCTCCCGGGTTTTGACGCGTGGAAATTTCAAAACACGCTTGTTTGACTCGCGTGGTAATTACGTCATGCGTCACCTTTGACCCAGGGTAATTTCCGGACTTGCGTCATACAGTATAACTCGTCTGGCTGATTATCCCAATCAGACGAACAGCGACTCGGCGATTATTGGTTGGAGGTTCTGTCGCTCAGACAAATCTATATTGACCACCTAAAATGCAGTTATATACGCTACCAATGACGTGAACAATCGATCTATCGGCGTAATATACATGTATCCACACTTTAGTTAATGTACATGAGTTCGTAAGAGTATGTTTATTCCCGACCATTAAACGTTTAAAACACAATTTACTCACCGCTTCCGTTGTTAATAATATCCACATTTATTTTTTTAGTTCCTAAATATAAAGGCATTGTTTTAAATTACTTTCCTTTATATCTCGGGTAAAATTATTAATATATTTCCAAAATTTGAAATCTGATTTCAGCGAAAATTCTGACGTGCGTAACATTTCTTATATCCGAAACATCTAACATCCAATTTTAGTGTTCACAACACTCGTGTCATAAACACATTTTTTGTGCATTTCATGTAAATCCTTTGTATTCTAGAAAAGCGCGCGAAAGTTATGCTGACAGAAACGATGTCACGTTCCATGCATGGAAAGCGTGCGTGTATCGACCAAATATATACATGTCATCTGGGAATAAAAACTTCATAGTGCAAGAACTTTGAAATCTTTTCTTTTTTTATAAAACTTCCGTAGTGCAAAAACTTTGAGATCTTTAGCATTTGAATAATTATTTTATTGCAGTGTATTTAATGTACCTTGCAACAGTAAAATAATATTTGCGGACAATAACTATGTATATTTTTTTAGGAAGGAAAGCCTGTTTTATTGTTGTACATGATATGCGATTTCGTAAAAAAAAATTATTGGTATTTTAGTGTGTAAAGAATATTCTAAAATCGCCGTAATATTATAATAATAATAAAAATTAATAATAATAAATATTAATAACAGATCTAATAATAATAATAATAATAGATCTAATAATAATAATAATTAAAATATAACAATAATTATAAGCAGAAAATAAAATTAAATAAATAAAAAATAAAAAATAAATAAGTTAATAATAAAAAAATAATAATATTAAAATATAAAATAAAACTAATAAATTAAAACAAAGAATAATAAAAAGATAGAAAACAAATGGAAACTACCCACAAAGCATCGACTCTTGAAGGTTTATATCTGACTCTTGGGGAATTTGATTTTGACTCTTGAAAATTTGACCCCAAGAGTCATTGACTCTTGAAATTCAAAGTCTACGGAAAGCCCTGTAAGTATATTGTTTCAAGCAATTTTTTTGCATAATAAATCAAAGCATTAAACCTTAAAGCATAAAAATATTCCACCTACTCATAGAAATCTCGAGAGCCAAGACTTTCACAGAAGTGACAAAAGAAATGGTCCGTCCGCAAGTGTTTGTATAGCTCATCCTTGTCTAAATATCTTTCTTCACAAAAGTGGCAGAGTGGATGTTCCTTGTAGGACGTGTCATCTTTGTCCCCCAGACGGCGATGCAGCGCAAGCAGCTGTCGGGTATAAACCTTCCTCTCTCCAGTGAATATCTAGAATAACGATGCATTACAACAACTGCAATTTCGTCAAATTTGAAGCTTATTTGATAAGAAATACATCTAGCATTTAACAAGATTTCCTTATTTATTTACATAGTTGCCTCGTTTATGGCCCAACATGGTTAGTAAAAGTATTGATCATCATTTGTAGATAAATAATAGTCAATAAATAAGATTCTATAACTAAAGTGTTCTAATTTTGTTAAAATTTGAATTAAAGTTGAATACAGTTAACATATTAAAACTGGTTTTGTTTTCAACATTAATGAATGGGGGGAAACTTTTATATTTGAAGTGGACAAATGGCACGACCTTTGCTAAAAGAAGCAGCCAAACTTCAGTAGTAAACTAGGCATGAACGTCAGTGGAGAATATTATTTGCACCAAAAAGTGTACAAGATCATTTTTTAAATCATTAAGATTTAATTATCTCATTTACTTCATTGTCAAGATTTTCGAGAAGTCTGAATCTTTATACCGCATTAAAACAAGTTTTATGTCCGATATAAAAGACTTTTGCAGGGCAGTCTGTCATGCGAGTGAGAAAGATGAATACAATTTTACTGTGGTAAGCAGAGTAATTTCATCTGCAATATAGACAGATTTAAGAAACTGATATCTACAAATTGTAAATTTTTGCTTTTAGCCTTATTATATGTAGATAATAAAATTGTATTATTACTCAATATGAATATGTTCCTACCCATTAAACAACTAATAGTCATTTCATGGATCAACAATTTTCATTTTTACCATGGAACACTGAAACATGCACTGAGCCTTAGCAAAATTTTGAGAAATGTTATATTTCAAGCAGACAAAATTTAATGTCAATATTTTCGCTTAAGGAACCTGTCTAACTTCAGTAGTAAAATACTGGCAGACATTATCACCCATATCTCCCTTTAACAGACACATCTACTAATTTGTAAACTAGTGATTATGTAACAGTTGAATGGTACTTATCAACCAAAGAGTGCTAGTTTTTAAAAAAAATCAAAATTAATGAACTAAACTAGAACTCCGCGAGTTGGATGTGTCGCCTGAAAGGGAACAACTCAAGTAAGATACGAGCAATTACGCCGAAAACTGAACTTGACCTTCCTTTTATGCCAACTAACACTTCCATAAAGTTCTGAAGCCCAAAAACTTCTAAAGTTATTGTCTGCACAGACTGAAAGGGACGTCGCAAACGCTGCCAAAATTAACCCCTACATGTTGCCTTTTCAGACGACACTATTACTAAATACACACTAGCATTTATAATATCTATTTAAAGAATAGGGGTTACCTTTAGTGCAAGACAAAGATCACAGTAGAAAAGGGTATGCTGACGTCTCATATGATCTTTTAATGCTCGGAATGACTTTTCAGGCTTTGCATCCTTGCACACTTGACACCGGTGTTCTAGCAACTTGCTGCACATCTCTTGAATCTCACTGGTCTCAAACTGAACCTTCAGTCGCCTGTCAGGTATAAACTTTCTAACCGGCATCTCATCAAACTTCTCTCTTTCAGCAAGAAAGAAAACCTGAAATAGCAATACCGCACTTGACAAATTTGATTGGGTTTCAAGAGCTACTTGAAACTGGGAAAACTGGACATAATGCATCTGCGTAAAGTGTCGTCCCGGATTAGCCTGTGCAGTCCGCACAGCTAATCTGGGACGGCACTTTCCGCTTTTATGGTATTTCTGTTTCAAGGAAGCCTCTTCTAAACATAAATCCACTGTAGGCGGAAAGTGCCGTCCTGGATTAGCCTGTGCGGACTGCACAGGCTAATCTGGAATGACACTTTATGCACATGCATTAAGTCCGGTTTGTCCACGACGCGCCTCATATGGTCTTTACAACATATTAAGGCTAACAAGGTTTTCAAGATTCAATGACAAAAGCAGTGTTTTTTTCCAGTCCCTTGTGAATGGAGCCGGGGCCCTTTGGATTGTGAAAATTAGCGCCGTAATACCATTGCGACCAATTATGTATTAAGTTATTCTATCAGGGTTAAATTACACAATGTTGTAACTGTTGTCACCAATTATGTATTATGCATAAATACACACACGCACACACAAACAATGAGGACAACTTTGCATTTAGCTATTTTACTGTTCCTCATTGTTGTTTTTGTATGTGCATGTTTGTGTTTATGTGCATGTTTGTTTGTTGGTCAATCTGCCAAAATCTCCAATATTGATTCTTCCTTGATGCATATGTATGCACAACTACGCTTGGAATCCCCACATTTTTCGTAGAACAGCGTTTCATGAAGGTGGGGTAATGAGGTCAGATTTTCAATGACTTCCTAAAATTATCTCCCGATTGGCAATGCCTTGGTTGTTGCTACAGTGCCAGAGAAATTTCCGTCAAGGCATGTACTCTATGTTAGCGCTACCAGTAGCCAAAATAGCCATTTGCTACTAAACTTTGTAATTGGCTACTAAAAATTCTATTTGGCTACTAAAATTTTTCAAAAATATTTAAATATGAAGCATATTTTCTGAAAATATTTATAAATAACGGTTTTCTTTGCAAAAACAAATTTTTTGGCTACTAGTTCAGATTTCTTAGCGCCAACAAAGCATAATGATGATGTACTAACACACTTTTATGTGAAGTTAGAATAAGACATCAAACATAGTATAAATTGGTTTATTATACCAATGTTTAATATGCAGTTAAACATTTGCAATTTAAAAATTTTGCAGAGTTATTACTGTAATATACACCTGCATATATAATTGCATGGTAAAATTGATTTTACTACAAATCTGTATACTTGTATGCATTTACAAAATTTTACAAAAACAGAACTGTGTCCATGCATGCATCAAGACAGTTTTTTAAATATAATAAAAACGATCAAAGACACAATCAGATTTACTGAAAGTGTTATGGATAATGCAAAAATACCATAATATTGACAGAATATAACAAACATACTCCTAACACCACCAAATACACAGTTTTATGTGAAAAAAATAAATATTTCATGTCCATTCTATGTTTGATGTCTTATTCTAACTTCACATAACAGAGTGTTTACTAATAAACTTGACATTTTCTTATAATTTAAGTCCCGGTCTATCAAAAAATACTAACTTTAAGTAGAGTTTTTAGTGTTTTAGAAAATCGGTGGTTGTTGCTAACATTGGCACCCAACGTGGGATTGTGACAAAGGACTGCCTTACTGCAACCAGATAGAAAGTAATCATCTTAATCAAGGTAAATCACAGTGCTCCTGTCAGGATTTCAAAAGGTGCTTAATCCTGAAAAGGGCACTTTTGCACGCATTCTTATTTTTTGCAAGGGGATATACCAATATATATGCTAAAGAAAAGGTTTTGTTTTTTTATCATACTTTTTATTTATTTTGAACAATTGAACTAAATTATGTGTACTTAGCAATAAAACTATTGTACATTTATATTATGATATTATAAAACTATTTTATTTTAGACCTATATATAAAGCACAAATAAATGGTTTAAAAGAATATTCCTTATCTTCTAATACAACATACAAACCTATTTTCAAGCAAAATTATTTTAAGGTGTTTACAAGAAACTTCAAATGTATTTATTTAAAAGAAATATCTGTAATTATAACACCCACATATCATCAATTGCATTTCAATTTAACAGTTTTAACTATAACTAGTATAAATATAATCAAATGCATTCGGTTGTATAAATTTACTATACGTCCAAAAACATGTACATTTAATAAAATAATCAAACTGTTCTATACATTGGTGTTTCCATATAAAACTTTAATATGTGACTGGAAACATATTAAGTACTTTTAAATCAAATGGAAAACATTCATTTCATTACAAAATACCGCGTTTTACTGTTCATGTTGGTAATCGAACTGCCAGCAATATTTCGATAGTTGTATAAGTTGTGGAAGAGGTAACTACAATAAATCAAATGAATTTACAATTTATCAAAGTACAAGAAACCAGTCTGCGCGAAATGCTTTTGAAAGTACAGGCCATTCGGGCTTGTGGGTTAAGAAAGTTCATAGGCCCGAATGAAAATCTACAGGCCCGAAGCAGTTTTGAAAAATTTATTCATAAAAGAACGGATTAACATGTTTTATGTTCATTTAGACACGATTAACATGTTTTATGTTCATTTAGACAACAATCATTTCAATTTGAATGTGTCCTGTATTTCAATAGACAGAACACTTCGTCTTCAGTCATTTCCATATCTTCCGATTCATCCTCAGAAGACTCGTCAATGCTCTTTCCCTGAAATTGTGTATAATAAATTAATGTACAGTACACACTATCTTATTCTATACATTACAGTACTGTTTATTAATGGACGATTCACTAAAGAGAAAAGTTAACCGGGAGATATTACAAGAAAATTATTACCATGTCTATGTCACAGCAGTCCCCAGTGGCTGTCTGGTCAACATCTACCTCGCTCGGGCCAGGGCTGTCATCAACATCGTATTATATTCTGTGGCCCGCTGGTGAATTTTACTGTTGTTGTGCTGGCTTAAAGCTTCATGTTTGAAATTATCGGTACCCTTTACAAATGAAATTTCTGAAATGGCGCGGTCTGTTTTGTTTTGCTACAGAAACTTTGACAAGTGTCACAAGTCATTATTTTGTCTTGCTCACTGTACCTTAACCAAGCGAATTCCGTTAACCATTTTGGCAGAAACTCTCTTTTACGTTTTTTTTCATAGTCAGCTGGTGTTTGCGTTTTACATTTATTTTTTACTCCAGGTTTGGCACCCGCAATGTACTTCAAGTTCAACATTTTGACATTGCTAATGTAAACAATGGACTGCTACTCAGTTTGTTTTTCCAAAAATACGACCGAAAAATGAAAACGATAAACCAGTCAAATCATGAACTTGTAAGGGTAAAACCCGGTACACGGAGCATTTAACAGTTGAAGAAGATCCTAAATATTTACATGACATTTTTAATAGATTTCAAACTGATATGATAAGTTCTTGTCGTTAATAAAACAATATATATATTATATTTTTATATACCTACTACAATTCTGTTTCAAATAAGGTGATGAATGCATACCGTTAGACAAGAGGACGCCGAAAAAAAACACCGGGAAATTGGCTCCGGACAATAGACGCATGGTTGATGTTAACATGTATATCGGTAACGTAGAAAGGTCGCGCATGCGCTATATCGTAGTACACTTTTCTAAACAGAAACCGGAGTACTGTGAAGTGTTTACGTGAATTAAAACGTTTTTTTTTTTTTCAAACATACTTTTTTTTAAATTTACAAAACGTACACGCCCGTCGGGCGTTCAGCATCGAATATTTTACACGCCCGATACGATTTCTATACGCCACGGGCGTCGGGCCTGTGGCATTTCGCGCAGACTGGAAACGAAAAGAAATGTTTATTCTGTAATTTAATTTTTATACGTATTTCAATGCGTATTTACCAATTTTTTTACCCATTAATTGATTTTAAAAAGGTTTAGTCAGAACCTGAACGAACTCTTGCTACAGGACACGGTCGTGGTAAATATACATCTACCTTAGCGTTTACCAGCAGCTGTACACACACGCCTTCCACGAGTATTTCATGACGTCGCTGGTGTTAGGAAATAGTACACGTGTTACATGCACGTTTTCCACGAGCATTTCATGATGTCGCTAGCGTAAAGAAATGGTTCTCTCGTTTTTTCAACATAACACGATTTGATCATGGTGATATGTAATAGTTATTAATAAACATGTAGCTGGGCAACAAAATATTTTTGACGAAATTATTTTAATTTAATATTCCTCTTTGGTAATCAACGTTAGAATCCAAACTCTTTGTGTATATCAAATTAATAAATGCCTTCATTTCCATTAAAATCAAATTTAATTTCATTCTTTAGACATTGAATTTAACTGTTAAAACATTCATTGTTACAATTCACACTTTGGCATTTACTCCTGGACCCCGTCTTAGTACTTCCAAAATCCTTTTTACGTGATTTTAATTACTAGTAAGCTGCACACAATTATGTGAGGTGCATCAAAGTGCAAATCACGCCTTTGATGTGAAGCCGACATCCGTTCGACTAGTTACTAATCAAAAATGTAAAATTTGACGGCAGCAAACATGAAAATGTTTTAGTGTTCGTGTGCAGTAAATGGGATAGTACAGAATTATGATGCAATTTGTCCTGTTTCATATCGAAATGCTTGTGGTTTTCTATGCATGGATAATTTAGATCGGATTAAAATATAATACGGTAGGTGTTAACTTATTTTTTATCAACGTAGAATCTATGGGCGGTATGTGGGTTTGAAGCTCTTTATTTGTAAATGACGTCGCAACGATCGATTTAAGTAATATTTTCTCATTACACGAACACGTGTGTACGTATTTCTGACATGCATCTCCATGATAAAAACGTGTTTTGCTAGAAATTCTGCAAGGTCAAGGATTCTGGATACCACATGTAAAACGTGCTTGCATTCATTAGATGCAGAAACTGCATATACATGACCAATTTCGTGTATGGATACGTCCAGTGACGATATGATAAATCAATAGCCATTTTAACTGACGGCGTCATGATCAGATCGGCAAAATGAGCGAGCGCGTTACTTGATCAAAGGAGACCCAAAAATTGCCAATTGAAAAAAAACGAGATCAACGAGGGCGGGGTCGAAGGCGGCAGTGTGGGGGGCAAAGAGCAACGGGCGCTACGCCCTGCCATTTAGGCCTAGCTGCAGCACTGAATCCTAAATGTTCCAATTCGTGGACGAAGTCCACTGTAAGTAACAAGGTCAATGGGATACCGAATCGAGGCTCCTCCATTGTGTCACCGTTGTAAACATACATTTTTGGGAGTTTGTTTTATGTACTTTTTAAATGAAATGTTTGTATTTATTGGTTCAGTCAAACTAAATAATATCTTATCTTACTAAAACAATGAAGTTTTCTCACACTCAATGGTCTTCAATGCCTTTTTTCTGTCTTTGAACCGGACACCTGACCTAGTTTTGCATAAAAAATGGCGGATGACATTGAACTTTGGGGAAAACCCCAGTACTATATTTTACAAATTACCTTCTTTTGGACAGCTTTTTTGTGTAAAACGTCATCAATTATGTAGAAAGCACATGTTTGGCGACATTTTAAGCGCAGACGTAATGAAAAACGACGAGACAGAAAATCAAGCGAATTGGTAAGAAATGACCCATATTTGATCATGCGTATTGCTAATTAGACTGTTTTGGAATAAATTGTACTATGATTTTTAAAAAGAAGATGCATTTATAAGAACATTGAGCCCACATGTCTGTGAATATCTTTTGCCGCAATTTGCCGCGATGCAGTTGAAGTGGGAGGGTATATATTTCGGACATTCAATATTTCGGATACACAAAGATGAGCTGCGAGAGTATATATTTCGGACAATCTATATTTCGGATACACAAATTATTCATATTATTTGAAGTGCATGTTGTTAATAATAATTAACATAATAAATAAACAATATTGTTTTAGTTGATTCAAACTGTATTAGAAGAGATAATGACCTCTAGAAATTTGACCTTTTTCAGATGTTCTTGTTATTTTGTTAGGAACTATAATTAATAATTATATCATTATATTTTATGATTGTTAGAACTTACAGTTAAGTGTTCGCAGCATTCATCATCACAAACTGGAAATTTCATACAATCATGGAACTAGTTTAACAATAAAAATAAATGGTTTGTCCAGATGTTTTCTTGAGATTTAGACTTTTATATGGTACATTATTAATTAAGGTTGTATCACACAGAACCCATTTTCAATATATGTTGTTCTTTTGCATTGACCGTTCCAAGGCGGTGACCCCAGTTTTATTCATGTTTGTGCGTTTGTTATGTACGTGTGTGTCTTGTCTAGTGCATTTGTTTTGTGTCTCACTGAAGTTCACATTGGTCAAAGTTTTCTTATTGACTATGAAGCTTAAATAAAAATTGTGTTTGTTTCCCTTTAAATACCTACCAACACATAATTTCATAATATATAACAGTGTTCTACTATCCAAATCCCGTCTACAATTAACAGTAACAATGTATATAAACGGGGAAACACAGAATTTTAATTTAGGTTAATTGTGTTTGCTTTTGGTTATTTTTCAGGAGTTCCATAATAATGTTGTATGGACCACCGATATTTTAGTTAAAATCCCTGACATAAGTTGTACTTTTATTATCTTTTCAAATATAACCGGCATGTCACTTTTAAAATATAGCCTGTATGTCAAGGTCCATACAACTTTGTTTCAAGTTTATTTGATTTGTTCATTAGACTTAGTTGCAAAATAACACAAACGACACATATTAACCATAGCAATTGCTTTTTGGACCCATAATTAAAGATTGAATGGTTAGCTTGTAATGAACATACTTCTTGCTTCATACTTCTCACATTTAATAATCAATTTTAATTTCTAATAACAATTCATATTAAGGTAATCAGTCCATCATTGGCCTCCTGGTAAACAGAGTTATTTCTGAAGACGTGTAAGCCACGGAATTTTCCAAAGTAAGCAAGTTGTTTCCATGTTGTTGGTATGGGTCTTCGGCATACAGACATCTTCCAATGTAGGCCGGAAACTGATGATATAATGATGGATTTCCTATCAATAATCAATATTTAACTTTTTTTAGTTACCATGACAACTTTTTTTTCCGATAACTTCCAGCTATGTAGTATTAAAGCCTCATTTTAAATTAATTCTTCTACAGTGGATCTTTTTTGTTTTAAATGATATTACAACATGTTTATTTTGCTTGAATGTTGTATTTTAGATGCATCGAAAATTATACATACGATAAACTATAGGCACATTTGATGATAGTAATGGAAACTTAAACATGCAATTACTTTGTTATCCTCATTGACTGATACTTTATTAAAAGTACATTGCTCTCCTTTTTGAAATATCTTTCTGTTGATGTGTAACATTAGAAGCTTTGCACTTGGATTGTCACAGTAAAATTGCATTATATGCATAGACTTGAGACGTTCTTATTTTTCCCTCAATTTTTGGCTAACCAAGGCAACTTCAAAATGCAATAACTTTCAGACCGCTTATGATAAATGCTTCATTTAAAGTGCATTGATCTCCTGATTGAAATATCTTTCTTTTGATGTATGATTTGATAGACTTTTCACTTGGATTGTCACAGTAAAATTGCCTTAAGTGCATAGACTTCAGACGTTCTTTTTTTTTGCCTCACCTTTTTGATATACATGGCAACTTCAAAATGCAATAACTTTTATACCCTTTATGATAGAGGCTTCAATTAAAGTGCATTGATTTGCATTTGGAAAGACCTTTCCAACGATATACAGTAAAGTATATAAATCTTAAATTCAAAAAATGGCCTGTCTTTGTTACTGTAAGTCCAGATGCATCTATAAACTTGGATCACTATTGTGTAGCAGCTCATGTAGCTCAGGCTGGAGTGCAGTCACCTTGTAAGCCAAACTCATAGACAGACCTAGTTCAACACAGTAAGTTAACCAATATATATATATATATATAGTTAATGTTTTCTTAAGGCTAGAATCTTACCTCTGGCAGATCAGTTCGGCAAATTGGACAGTAGAACTGCTCACACAGTGCCCTCATGCGTGTAGAACATTTGAAACAGATGGGGTGGTCACATTTCCCAATTGCAAAGACATCTATACTTTCATGACAGACAGTACACTCGTTGTCACAGGATTCCATGATCTTTGGGTATATATTTCAAATCAATGTACTTTCATATAACAAATGTTCAACACGTATGTCGGCAATTTAAATAAGAACATGTGTCCAAAAATAGTCCTATGTTAAGTCGTTGTGCAATACGTGAAACGTCATCAATATTTGGGTATCACCAGAACATATTTTTTCCTACGGATATTTATATATATATAGATAGCTGAAAAACCTTATTTGCGATGAAAAAGAAACCAGTAAAATTGCGTCAGCATGTATTCCATCGCTTCTTTTTTAATAAATGTATATATTTCCGAAGCCGAATTTACCGAAAGGATGTCGGTTTATTCGGTAGACTGCATGGTTCCGCTGTCTCCATGATTATAATGTTTCAAGGCCGGTTCCCAGTCAATATACACTCGGTAGACTGGTAAATGACAAATGAGCAACCTCCGCGCAGAGATTTAATTGTGTCCCAGCATAGCTGGTTTAAATTCCTGCCGGCACGAAGTTCCACGTGACCTTAGGCAAACACTTGGTGCGAAATAAAATCGTGGATAAGCACATGATAAAAACGTACACAACGTAAAATCCTTGCGTTGTTATGTTTACTTATTTATTTATTTATTTATTTTTGTTTTTCATTTTAACTCTTAGTATATATACCTGGACCAATAATGCCACATGTCTGTGTCATTGTTTGAAAAAAATAATGATAAAATTAAAATTGTGTACAATCTCCTCATAATCGTCTCCTCTGAAAACTTCCAAATCTATAAATTTTTAACTCGTGGTTGCAGTGGTAACTGAGAAGAGTACCAATGGGGAAGTAGATCTAACCACTGCGAGGAGTTTGACAAATGAGATAACAATAATATATTAAAGGTGGCAACCTGCGCACATTGATTTAACTGGTTTCGAGAATAGGTTAAATTTAAATCCCTGCCGGCATGAAGTTCCACGTGACCATAGTCAAACCACTTGGCGCGAAATAAAATCGTGGACTAGCACATGACAAAAACATGGACAACGTAATATGTTTACTTTATTTATTTGTTTGTTTGTTTGTTTATTTTATTTATTTATTTATTTATTTATTTATTTATTTATTTATTTATTTATTTATTTATTTATTTATTTATTTTTTGTTTTTCATTTTAACTCGTAGTATTTATACCTGGACCAATAATGCAACATGTCTGTGTCATAGATATATAATATAATGATAAAATTGGAATTTTGTAAAAAATAAATCTAAAGTCTCCTTATAATCATCTCCCCTGAAAACGTCCAGATCTGTAAGTTTTTAAGTCCTGGATGCAGTGGTAACAGAAGAGTACCAATGGGGAAGTAACCACTGAGAGGAGTTTGAAACGGGCGGTGCGCTTCGTTCTAAATTGGTAAATTATAGCCATATAGGTGTATATTACAGACCTCACTGCACATTTGTCGCCGATACTGTCTGTCGTCTTCGCAAATGACCTCGTCCAAAAGATCTATGAACTCAACCTTATGTTCCAGATACGCGAACGAAACCTCTCCATGCTGCTTTTCTCCAACATCGAAAGTACACCAGGTTTAAATAATTTTACGAATTAACAATACGAATTCTGTAGTGAAACATAAATTTATAAAGTAAAAAATATACACTCTTGGTAAATACATGTATATAAACAAAATGCAACTCAAGTCACATCAGCAGTAGAGAACTCTTATTAGCAGCAGAAGGTCCTTTATTTACGGCAAGTGACCAATTGCCAAAACAACACGCACAGCACAATACACAATCAAAATTGAACATCCCACTATGCCAGTTCTAGAGCGGGTACTGCCCCTCAGGATAAAAACAGGTGAACCCTGAAAATCTTGAGTTGTCATATTTACTTTCTAAGTTATTTGTTTTCGTTATTCGGCATGCCTTTAAACCGGTTTAAACCCCCAATGCTTTGCATTAACCGTTGCAAGGCGGTGACCCCAGTTTTTTATGTTTGTGTTGTATAGGCGATTGGTTACTTGCCTCAAATTAAAGAGCAGCGGATGTTAATAAGCTTTTCTATCCAGGTGAGGTCTCTGGAGTTTCATTATTATTATATTTGTTTTTTAATTTTAACTCTTAGGTTGTCTGTCTGGACCAGTAATGCAATGTTTTTTAAAGGGCTTGTATACAATAATATATATGAGGCGCGTCGTGGGAAAACCTGACATAATGGCAGTCCGCACAGGCTAATAACGGCACTTTCCGCTTTTATGCTATTTTCTGTTTCAAGGAAGTGTCTTCTAAACATAAATCCAAACTAGGCGGAAAGTGCCGTCCTGGATTAGCCTGTGCGGACTGCACAGGCTAATCCGGGACGACACTTAACGCACATGCATTAAGTCCGGTTTTCCCACGACGCGCCTCATATATATTTTTAATTTTCTAATAATTTTCTTCTATCGCATAAGGGAAGTGAACGCAGGGAGGAGTTCAGAAGATTGCCGGGCCCAGGGAAATTTGAGTTACTGGTTTATATAACCTATATAAAATATATTTAGGTTAGATAACATTAAGCAGGGCGTATATCAATATTTCACACAACGGACACTGGACACAGTGATTTTTTTTGCCTATTTTTACTGCCGAATAACGGCAGTTTCCCCTTGCCAAAAAACATTAATTTTTCCCCTAAAATGACCCATTTTTTTCCCAAAATAAGAAACATTTTCCCCTCAGACTGGGTTGGTATTTCAATCAAAAATTGACGAAACTTTATTGCTTTCTTACACACGATATTAGGTTGCAAATAGACCAAAAATTAGCGTTCGATACATCGATAAAACAGTTCTGGTACTACCGTGTATAACGCGGACCCGATTTTAGAAGCAAAATTTGAGGGTTAAAATCTGGTAAACATTTGCAGCTGATTTTGCCATGTATGTTGATGTTATATTGCACTTCTTTTGTCCGCTTTTGTTGAATGTTGATATTCTGTAATATTACACTAATCAAAACGTAATTTACAGTAAGTAAATTTTAAATACGCACATATAATTACCTTATGCATGAAACACGTATTTATAATCCAAATATCATTAAATCCTCTAAATAATCCAGACAATGTATAGTATGTCACCCAGAAATTAAATATCCAATTTATCCAATGCAACAAAACAAACGTTTGAAATTTTTAAATCCTTGATATTTTCTTTAAACGCTTATGCATTAATGCTATATCGACAGCACTTGCTTTGTTCAGGTACAGTACTAAGTAGCATCAAGCGATGCTTTTTGACGCCGACCACGTGCTCAGCGTGTTACACGCTTTTCAGGTACAAACTGCTGGACGATAGCTGCAAATTCGGCTGTCACATCAAAGCCATTTGAAGTAAAACCGACACCGTTGCTATGGGTGTTTCTAATGGCTTGCAGATTTGGAAGCCCGGTTAATTCATGACGTCACGCTGTCATTCTTTAGTTTTAAAAGGTTATATTATTCGAATCGCGTTTTTAAAGGATATTATTGTCTGTTCTAATCGGAAATATTTTTGCAGTTTATTATAATGCCGTGTTTATGTTTATAAAAAACATTATGAATTAATTATGAACAAAATATTATGAATATATTACGATTTTTCATAGGAAAAAACACCTAAAATGTTTTCACTGCTAAATGTATAATGTGGACCACATTTTCATAGCCAAATTATAGGGTAAAAAGTTTCTCTCTAATGGCCACCATACATACTAAGAAGAGAAACAGGCTAACCCAAGGTCATCTAGATGCCAATATGAGGATTGCCACCACCAAAGACAACTCACAGATGAAGATCTTGAACTATAGGTTGACAAAGTGACAAAGTCAAGGGCCAGAACACAAGCATTGCGACTAGGCAATTGCCCTAAGAAATCTGACTCTTGTGTTCATCATTCAAATATTGTAAAATTTAAATAAACATTTCCTGTGACAATCAAGTAACTCTAATTGATATCAGTTTTACATTTGTTGGTTCAACTTTAATATAGGAATAATGAAACTCCAGAGATATCATCAGCAGGGGGAACACTTACTACCATCCGTTAGTCCTTTTGCCTATTATACAAGAATTATCTATCTTTAAGAATCCTATCATCTGATGATCATGTGTTAAAGGCGTGCACACAGTCACTGCAGTATAAAAAGTTAAATATATATATATCAGTACAAAAATAAAAAATATTCACAGTTGACAATTTAGAATATAAAAATATTTACTATTTTTCCCCTGTTTGAGGTTTGTCGCGCTAAAATTCCCATAGTTCAAAGGCACAGGTAGTTGTAAATATTCCAAAAAAAATCACTGGGACACTCCCTATTGAACACTGCTTATTAATGATGGATGCATACAACTAAAAGGAACTTTCTTTATCAAGTTGATAGCGGTCTACACGGCGATAGAATCATCCACTATCCTTAAAAGAAATATACGAAACACTTATTATACCAAAAGCACTCTTTGGAAGCAAACTGTGGAATGGCCTAAACGATAATCAACTATTAAAACTGGAACGCGCTCACAGACAATGTGTGCAACAATCCTTACCGCGGTCTACTAGTACAGTCATCGCGCTTAGTTTGCTAGGAATGAAACCAACACAATCTCTTATGTTAATGTTTATTGTTTGGACAACGTTGCCACGTTTTGCCGGATTTTAATGTTAAACATGTATTCGCAAATAGACTGATATCTTTCATGAACCTCATAAGCGCATCACATGGATTTTTTTCCAGACACATACAGAATCATGGGTAAATATGGTCTTCGCGACAAGTTACACACGTTCCTCCATACAGGACCATTTCCATCTATAAGTGAATTAAGTGCATGAAGACATGTTGTTCGATACATACATTACTTCGCAAACGTGCTCTGTTACTCAAATAATTAAATGCATTGATCATGTTACTAGTATAAAACGCGGAGATGCATTGCACAAGACTTGCGAGAGATAGTCTATGTATAACTGCTATCCTTTGGTTGTGCTTTGGTTTTCGCTTTCGCTAAGCAGGATCAATAAAGGGATTATCTGTTTAATTTTAATTATCTGTTCAATTTTATAATAATAGTCCGCATTTATATTTTTTTATCTCTTTAATTTCATATTTGGCATATAACATACACATGTATATATGTGTATTGTGTAAATATTTTCTGAATTAGAAGTATCTACAACTAATATCCATAGAATGTGTATATATGCATATGGTGTTTATTGTTACATCTCCCAATCATCTGAATTATGCATTATTTGTCTTAGATATATACTTAAATACTTGTAGCACTTGCGTACTTACATATTTATACTTTTTTTATACTTTATATTTTGTGTATATATTTATTGATGAACTGTGGTGAACGTTGGATCGTTGTATTTACATGTCTCTTCTTATGGAGGATAATAAAGAATCTTTCTATCTAACTTTAAATGGTTATTTCCCTTAAAACAACGTGTCTCCAGTGCATTTTGATGCATCGTGACACCGAATAACGTGAAATTTGAATGTTTAACAGTTTATGAAGAGACAGCATGTGCCTTTGTCGAACTCGCGAATGCTATTTGAAATTCGTAGGGGTGACTATCTTCAGGTGAGATTTACTTGCTTAGAAGTCAAGTAACCTATATGTAAATTTTGAAAGTAGTGCTAATCACCTTTCCAAAGAGACCTGACTCGCAACATATGAAATAAAGGAAAGTGGCGAACGACGCTAGGAGATTTTGCTATGTTTAATAGAACCCTATGGGGATTCGATTTACTGGTTTCTAGCCTTTACCAAACTCGTTAATTACGTTGTGTACACACCGGTCTTTACTGACCTGTGTAAACCCACGCTAAGGATGATGGGAACGCACTACTTTTTAAACATGGCGTCAAGAAGTTGAAGATCACATGAGTTAAGAAGGTAAAAAAGGAAAACATATGAATTTATCTATCATGTGTGACCTGCACTCCATATATTGTTTATTTACTCGTTAATTGTAGTTTGTTTTCAAATATTTATATGTAATTCTGATGAATATTTGGAGAAACACCTCTATGTGCGGTATCAGATTGTTTCGCTCCCAACCAGTTTCGACCTTGGGCTTGGTTAGTAGTAGTTAAATTCTCCCTTGGTAGTTTCGCCCCCTGAACGTTATATTGAGTAATGTTTGTATTATGTTACTATTATTATTAATAAAAGATCATCCGCCCGCCATACCTCAATCTATCAATGAGTCACTGATTTAGTTAAAATGTTTAACAATAAATTACATTAGGCTAATTAGATAAGACAATAAAAACTATGTTATTTAGAGAATTTTTTTATTCGTTGTTATATTGTGTCTGTGATTTGTACAAATGTACTATATTCTAGATTGAAGACAATCAAGTCAACATAACACAAGCGTGTTCTTTCTACGAAGTTTATTCTAAGACTGCTGATAAGACCTGTGGCTAGCGCCGGGTAGTGTACACGCATGCGCATAGAGATAAACATGCACGTGGTCCATATATTACATCCTCCTCTCTTTCAGAAGAAAAGATACTACATTGTAAAATTAACAATCAATACAATGTGTTTCATACATTTCCAATACCACAATGAAGTTATTTAAAATAATGTTAATATTGATAAAATGTTCGAAATGTTGCTCGTGTCCGTTTTCAGCCTATCACTAACTTTAGTGTTTATTTACAGTTATTTACATATCCACTGATCACCACTGTATAGCTTGCTTGGCTTCACAACTCTACCTGATCGTGTCTGATAAGGGCTATTTACAGGTGATGCTGAACTGTTAACTTGACCTGGGTCATTGCTGGGTTGAGTGGTACAGGGGGCTACAAATGGGGAATTCTGTGCCAAGATGTTCGGCTCGAAATCAGTGATTTCAGGAAAGCTCTCATTGGTTTTGCGTAACAGCCTACGATTACGACGATAAATTCCGCCGCTCCTAGTTTGCACTTCATAGGATCTTTCATTGTGAACCTTAGTGACTTTAGCTGGTAACCAAATTTTATCATGTTGCATTCGAACATATTCATTGACTTTCAGTTTTGGCAATGGTTTTGTAGACCTATCGAAATATTGCTTTTGTTTCTCTTTTTCTCCATGTTTGTAAGTTTGAACTTGTTTTGTGTTAACCGTCTTAGGAGTCAGATATTTGTGAGTGACAGGTAGTACAGATCTAGTGCGTCTGCCCATAAGCAGTTGTGCAGGGGTGTATCCAGATTTTAGAGGGGTGTTCCTGTACTCAAGAATGCATAGGTATGGTTCTTGTCCGCTTTCGCGCGCTTTTTGCAGTAAGCGCTTTGCTGTTTTCACCGCGTTTTCTGCTAGGCCATTCGATTGTGGGTGGAGTGGACTGGAAAATATTTGTGTAAAATTCCATTCCCTTGCAAAGTTTTTCATTTGTTCTGATGTGTATTGACCTGCATTGTCGGACATCAGTCTGTCTGGAATGCCATGTCTAGCAAATTGACATTTGAGTTTTCTAACAACTGTCGAGCTTTTCATGTCAGGTAGATAGTCAATTTCAAAATAATTACTGTATGAGTCGACCGTGATCAGGTAGTCTTTATTGTCAAGTGTGAATATGTCAGTCGAGACATATTGCCATGGTCGCTGTGGTACATCATGTGAGATCAATGGTTCTTTTTGATTGGACTCTCTGTACTTCTGACAAGTACTACATTTCTGTACGAAGTCCGTAATTTGTTTTGACATACCTGGCCAAAACAATGCCTGTTTCGCCCTGAGTATTGTTTTCTCAATACCCATGTGGCTGCTGTGAACCGATTGCACCATTTCCTGTCGGACCGGTTCGGGGATGATTATGGTTTGACCTCTCAAGATTAGATCATCAGCACAGGATAGTTCATCCCTGTGGTTCCAGAATTCTAGGATTGACCTGTTACATTGTGACCTGGTTTCTGGCCATCCGTCCAAGATTGTGTTCTTTAACGTTTGCATCTGAGGGTCATTCTTTGTTGCTTCGCGAAGCAACTGAATTCATCGGTCAGTTACGTTTCATGATTGCATAACAGTGTGTACGTGTAGGTCAAGGCCCTCTAGGTTGAATGTACCTGTGATTGGCTGTCTGGAAAGTAAGTCACTGATGGGAACTTGTTTCCCGCTCACGTGCTGTACGTCAAGGTCATATGCCTGCAACTGTAACATCATCCTTTGCAAACGGGGTGGGGCAATTGAAAGAGGCTTTTTCATGATTGCCGATAGAGGCTTATGATCAGAGTGTACGGTTACATGTCTGCCATAAATGTACTGATGGAAACGTTTGCATCCGAACAGTATAGCTAACATCTCGCGCTCTATGTTCGCATAACCAGATTCTGTCTGGGTCAGTGTCTTTGACGCATAAGCGACTGGGCGGCCATCTTGAAATAAGGCTGCGCCGACACCATGTTTTGATGCATCGCATTCAAGTAAAACCTGTTTTTTAGGGTCAAAGAATGTCAATACGGGACTCTGGGTAATAACCTGCTTCATTTTGTTGAGTGCGTCCGTCTGTGCGTGGTCCCACATAAATTCAACATCTTTCTTAAGTAACGATCGCATGGGACTCGTTACTTCAGCGAGGTTTGGGGCAAATTTCTGCAAGTAGTTTACCATGCCTAGTATGGTTTCCAGTTCCGTTCTGTTATGGGGAATACCTAGCTTTGTGATCGCTTCGATTTTAGAAGGATCAGGCTTAAGTCCATCTGAGGTTATTACATGACCAAAAATTGTGACTTCTTGTGCAGCAATTGTACATTTGTCCGGATTAAACCGTATGCCATTTGCACGTGCTCTCTCGAGGCAACGTAACAAATTAATGTCATGTTCCTTTCTGGTCGTTCCTGTGATCAAGAGGTCGTCAACAAGCGTTGTCAAACCAGTCAATCCGGTAAACACTTGATCCATTTTGTTTTGAAATATGTCTGACGACGCTGAAATTCCAAACGGAAGTCTTAGCCATTTGTATCGTCCGAAAACTGTACTGAATGTCGTCAATAATGATGACTCGTCGTCCAACTTAATACTCCAGTATGCATGTGTAATGTCTAGAGTACTGAAGTACTTAGCACCAGTCAGTTTCGACGTTATGTCGTCTAAGGTCGGCATTGCATAGTGTGGTCGTCGGATAGCATCGTTTAATGCTTTGGGATCTAGGCAAATTCTCAAATTGCCTGTTTTGGGTTTCTCTACAATCACAATTGAGTTTACCCAGTCCGTAGGTTCGGTGACCTTCGCAATAATGCCGTCACACTCTAAGCGCTGTAGTTCGCATTGTAACTTATCTTTAAGTGCTTCCGGTACTCGTCTAGGCGGGTTAATTACAGGTACTGCATTGGGCTTAACGTGCAATTTGCAAACACCTGGAATAGTTCCGACGCCTTGAAATAGGTCACTGTAGTCACTCAAGACTGACTCCTTATCTAATGGGGTATTCCTGGTATTTTCCAAAGAATAGGTCAGTGTGATAAGACCTAAATCAACAGATGCTTGTAGGCTCAACAGAGGGGAAGCGTTACCGTCCACTATGTAGCACAGTGATTCGGTAATCTTATCTTTATATCTCAATGTCAGTTTGACCATCCCTTTCACCGGGAGTGTGTTGCCAGTATATGAGGTTAATCGGCTATCGGGAGGTTCCAACGGGGTTTTGAGGTGTAACGTGCGAAAGTGTTTCAAGGGTAGTACTACGACAGCACTGCCTGTGTCTAATTTAAATTGGATTGGGGTGCGGGAAGGACCAACGTTGACTTGAACAAATGCACGATCAGCATGAGAAGAAAGCTTTCTTACCGTATCAATGTTACATTTTCCGTCATAGCATTCATTTGAACTAATTGAATCATAATAATCCCGACAATTGTCTGTGTCTGCTGTCAGTTCGTGCACTTTTTTTGAACGGCACACTTTTGCAAAATGGTTCATTTTGCCACAAATGTGACATGTCATTCCCCTTGCAGGGCACTTTGCAGTCTTGTCATGCATTCTTCCACAATAGTCACACGAATGTTTGTTCTGTTTCGTCCGTGCGTCTCTGGGTCGTGGTCGACTGTCTGCTGGAGGTCGCCGCGCATCGCTCCTGGGTCTCTGTGGTTTGATTTGATGAACATCTTGCTCTGTCATCGTCTTTAGCTGCTGCTGGGAGTACTCGAATGATTGCGCAATTTGTATTGCTTTGTCAACTGTCAGTTCCGCGCCGACATTGATGAGCTTCTCTCGAATTCTGGCAGAATTCGTACCAAATACGATTCGGTCGCGTATCATGTCGTCCATGTCATTAAAGTTGCAGTCTCTTGCTGTCAACCGCAGTCTGGTGACAAACGTGTCAATTGAGTCTTGGTTCTGAACTTCATTGTAGAATTTATACCGCGCGAATATCGGGTTCAGCTTCGGTTGTACATAATTTTGAAATCTTGTGTAATAGGTGTCCAGTTTCTTCGATTGTTCCTCGGTTATACCATTCCATGTTGCGTGAATGTCTCTTCCTTTTTCGCCCGTCCATAACAACAAATATGACACTTTTTCTTCTTCACGTTTTCCTTTTAGTGGACCAGAAAACCTTAAGTTTACATGGCGCCTGAATCTGTTCCACTGTTCAGGTAGATTTGAGTCTGACCAGTTCATACATGGCGGTGTTATTCCACTTATTTCCATTTTGTAGATTAATGTTCACAAAATTAATAATCCAATCCCTTTTCTGACATCATGTTATATTGTGTCTGTGATTTGTACAAATGTACTATATTCTAGATTGAAGACAATCAAGTCAACATAACACAAGCGTGTTCTTTCTACGAAGTTTATTCTAAGACTGCTGATAAGACCTGTGGCTAGCGCCGGGTAGTGTACACGCATGCGCATAGAGATAAACATGCACGTGGTCCATATATTACATTCGTCTCCTTGGCTTATTTAGATGTATTTTTTTAAGAAATACAATTGCAAATGTATATCTGTTGTAACATATCTCATATCATGTTTGAATGTTAACATTGAATAAATGATAGTGATAATAAATATACAAAATGCCTTGTCTACTCTAAATATTATAAATATCAAATAAAATACTTGTCTTATCAACTTGACATTTTGCACTAAAATAATTTCAAAGTGCAAAAGTCATGAAACTTAACAAAATAAATCATTTTACCATTATTTTGTAATTATAGATAAACTGTAAAAAAAAAAAATTGCTCATATCTTTTTTTCATGTACAAGGAAATAAAAAATGGATTGATAACTAAAACATTCCTGTGTGTTTATTCTTTTACAGTAAATTTTAATTTGTAAATGTCAGTTTACAGTGTTTAATGTGCCAGACAAATGAAACTGAGTGTGTTATATGTTCGATGCGCATATATTACCATGTTGTGTTCATGTATATATGTTATCATGTTGATTCGCCAATACATTCGCATAAACCCGACAGCTTCGATTACTGGATACATAGGACTTTTCATGACTATTCAGCACTTGATTATCCTGTAATATAACATACAACGTTTCTTATCCGGCAGGTGCCAAAGTTTGAGATCTACGACCTCCAGTACCAGTGCCATTTTCTGATCCGTGTGAGTGGTGTGACACGGAAGGGCGTACAGAGCAAGCCGACGGAGGTGAGGCTCCGCACCCCAGTCTGTGAGATGATACCGGTGAAAGGGAACAGTGTGCCACCAGAGTGCCCCCAACAGTCACGTGAGCTGGCGAATTTGATATTCTATCATGAATATGTCAGTGTAATTCGTACGTGTTCAATATGTCCCAGACAGTCAGGTTAAGTGGCAAACTAACCTGTATATGTCAGTGTAATTTGTCTTAAACATTTTGGTTAGGTCCCTGCCACACCATCCACAATCAGGTGAGCTGGTGAACTGCAGATGGATGTTTTGTCTGTCAGGAAAATGACATTATCTCTACTGCCATTCTCCCCCTACCTCTGATTCATGTAGGGCAGTTGTCAGTAACTGGCATTAGTATGTGCACTTTCTATGTGCACAGTGCCCATGACTATTCAACTCGTGATTATCCTGTAATATAATGTACAGTGTTTCTTATCTGGCAGGTGCCAAGGTTTGAGATCTACGACCTCCAGTTCCAGTGCCATTTTCTGATCCGTGTGAGCGGTGTGACGCAGAAGGGCGTGCAGAGCAAGCCGGCGGAGGTGAGGCTCAGCACCCTGGTCTGTCGAAAAACTGACAATAGTTCTGCCAAAATTTGTCAAAGCAAATAATACACTTATCATGTTTATATCAAAAGTGTGTCCATTACGATCATCTACATATTTAGTTTATTCAGCTGTGAAAGTTTGAACCAAATCCACCCAGCCTTTAAAGAGGAATTGAGTACATAAGCTTCGGGACATAAGGACAAGTGCAATTCCTATAATTCATGGGGGCATAAAAATTAAGTACCATACTTAAATCCACTAAGAGAGTACACTTACTTGAAATAACTATCAATTTATTTATATGTCCATAGGACCAATTTTCATTAAAACAAATGCAGTGATGTTTTTTTTATTTACTTAAGAAAGTCTTGACCACTGACAAATAATCAACTTATTTGTTATTATTGTTTCTTTTCATTTTTTACTGAATTTGCCTTAATACAAACATTGTGGCGTTCATTCATACTTGTTATTCCAAGAAATAACTGATACTTGGTTAAAGTTATAACACACCAAGGTAAGAAAAGTGCAGTAACAACTTATTTCTCCTGTGTTATGGTATTTTTTCCACTATTTTTGTATAAAATGCTGATATTACAAGCTATAATTCTTATAAATCATTAAAAGACTAAAATTTCTTTTTGGTGTGTTGTCTATAACAAAAATACAGGAATTTCCAATTCAACTGATGCTGTAATAACTTTTGTTGAGTGTTTATTATGGAATAATCAATGTTTAGAAATAGATGTCTTAAAACTTAGCTATTAAATTACAGGTTTTTAGCTAATCTGATGATCATTTTCAGAATTTACAATCTTGAGACATTGTGAATGGGTCATTGTTATTTGTGCTTTACATTTACCTTAATTGTGGCTGACATTTTAAAATTGTGAATAATAATACTAATAGTGTCAAAATATTCCTTCTATTTAACAGAGTATTCATGTTTTAGTATGTTCTCTTAGTTTTTCATTGATTTTCCAATTAGGCACTGATGCAGACCCTCAACTTGTTTCATCCAACCTTTATTTACATTATTGATGTTGTGAATCTTGTATTTTTATTATTGTATTAAGTTAACTTATATTATTATATTATGATGTTATTAGGTATTCGTTTTGCTGCTCTGTATTTTTGTTTAGAATATATTAGAAAAATTAAATGTGTTTCAAATGCTATTGTTGTGTTCTTGCTTTTTTACCAATAATGTTGAAAAATGATAAGAATTACTTTTGGAATTTTATACAGTTAACAAAATAAATCACAATGAAGATGGTGGAGGTGGAAGTTGTGCTGGTAGTGGTGGTGGTGCTGGTGATGATCTGAGGATGATGTTAATGGTTCTGAAAACTGTGATATTGCCAAAAACTTAACTTCTGTGCACTTGGAGACAAGCTGAGAAAAGGTGTTTAATGGTCCGTCGTCTAAGATGATTGTTCCTGCACAATTATGGAAAAATATCAAACCTTACAGCCATCCATTTTAAAGTCTGTTTCATGGGTAAGAATCAGTACTGATGTCTATTTTGAGTGGTAATGAGATCTTGCCTTTTGTAGTTCGAACACTAGAACTCAAGCTTACAAAAAAACAACACTGGGAACACCCCTGATTGTAATTGTGAGGAGCTATTTAGAATGTAAACAACTAGTGCACGTGCACTTACCATTCAAGTATCATGTGTGCTTCATCTATTGCAATGCATGAAATAATTTCATCTCTTTCTAATGCACTTAATAGAGAGGTTCCACTTGAAGTGCTCAGAAGTGCTTCTGGATGGGCATATACCAATGTTTATTTTCCTTTGATAATGTCATCCAGAGGCACATCAACAATACTTTGAGCATCCGCGTCTTCCTCGTCAAAACTGTCTTCAACTTCGGATGGGGTCTGACCACTTCGACAGTTATAGTCCAACAGCACGCGCTTATTTCTGTTTCCTCATAGAGTTTATTTGATCCATCATTATACTATTTAACGGAGTCAATATTAGACACACAGATGATTTTCTGTTGTATTTTGCTTTCAATGCAAATGGGGCCACTTGAAAGATTAAACTCTTTACATACCCAGTGGGCAAAATAGCCATTATATCACGTTTGTCCAAAACATACCTCAGACATTCCGTCTGACACTCTTTAAGTGGATCTACAAACCCAATTTCCTTTGACACACGTTCTATCAATTCGTCCATGCTGCTCGATTAAAACCGAAAGTGAAAGTACATACTACAAAGTCAGTCATAATATTAATTTGATTCATTGGATTCTCATTGGATTCTCAAGGTTAATACCAATATTAATCAGATGAAGTATTTACAATTACTTTATAATGATATAGTATGATTATAATATGGATTTATACAAAATCGCCATTCCTCCGCGGACTTCTTTACGTCGGACTCACAATGCCTCCAAATGGAGGTGAGTAAAGTGTCGTAGTATAGTGGTAATAACGCAGTCACGTTACCATCTATTTATAGTATGCGTTAATTACCATCTTCCGCGCAGAGATTTAACTGGTTCCGAGCATCTTACAGGACGTACCAATAAAACAAGAGGGCCACGATGGCCCTAGGTCGCTCACCTGAGTTTAAGGCATCATGATGGCTTATAGCAAGAGGACCAAATGGCACTAAACCACTTACATGAGTATAAAGATCTGGGCCTTGCAGTTTCAGGAGCAGATTTCAATAGTCTACATAAGTGGCCATGTGACCCACAGGGCATGGCCACTTTCTACTCTACGGGCATAATTTGAACAATATTTGTAGAAGATCACTATACAATTTTTAAGCCAAATATGAAACCTCGGGGCCTTGCGGTTTCAGAGGAGGAGATTTTCAACGCCCACTTCCCACATAAGTCTATAGAAACCATGTGACCCCAGGGTGTGGCTTCTTTTTACTCCAGGGGCATCATTTGAACAATATTTGGAGAAGATCACTATACAATGTTACATACAAAATATGAAACATCTGGGCCTTGCAGTTTCAGAGAAGATTTGTAAGATATAAGATATAAACCATGTGACCCCTGGGGCGTGACCAGTTTTTACTCCATGGGCATCATTTGAACAATCTGTGTAGAGGACCACTATGCAATGTTACATACCAAATATGAAACCTCTGGGCCTTGCGGTTTCAGAGGAGAAAATTTTTAAAGTCATTTTCTATATAAGTCTATATAAAGCATGTGACCTCCGGGGCATCATTTGAACAATCTTTGTAGAGGACCACTAGAGGATGCCAAATACCAAATATGAAAGCTCTCAGCCATGCAGTTTCAGAGAAGAAGATTGTTAAAGTTTTCACTTATTTTTAGCTCTGGTGACCTATGCAGCGGACCGAAACAATTTGAATAATTTTGAAAGGGGGTCACTCCTGTGAAATTTTGTGAAAATCTGCCCAGGAGTTTAGGAGGAGATGTCGAGATGTCGTTTGAATAAAAATGTTGACGCACGACGGACGACGCACGACGGACAAAAGGTGATCACAAAAGCTGGCAGGATATCTGGAACAAAGAAATCACTTCCAAATCCTCTACAAAATACATTCAAATTCATGAATCACCCGTTGGCCTAGCCCGCGATTTATAAGTAGCACAATCCAGACTCCACGAGGTACAGTTAACGTGCAGAAAGAAAGACCCGACCTCTGACCGGAACCTACATCCTACAAAGTAACACGGCCAAATTCAATCAGAACGCTGTCTCAGCAACATGCAGTTATGTAACCAGGAAGATGAAACAAGGGAGCACCTTCTTGTGAGCTGTACTACGTTCAAGACCATCAACGGGCCAATCTTCTCAAGCTGCAGTCCATAATAGAAGATGATGTCACCTACCAAACCATCATACAGGATGATGATCTACTAACTCATGTTATCTTGGACTGCAAACATACCACTGTAACTAGCACAGTACAGCTAAACAAAGATCGAAAACTTCACATCGAGAGATGGTCCCAAGTGTACTGTCAACGCCTCATCCGAACAAGAAACCAGACTTCAGGTAGCAATGTGGGTATCTAATGCATTTACTTGCCCAATAACATAACATAAAACGTCCTCTTACATAATTATTACATATATCATTATTGCATTGTAAATGACCTAGTTGTAAAATTGATAGCCGCCCGCGTTTAACATGTATATAATACGAGCAATGTATGAACTTTAAATACGTTAAACATACTGAATAGTTATATAAGAAGTACCTATAATACTATAGCAAATTATGTGAAATGAAGAAATCTATCCTCAAGGGGAGTGCACCAGTACTAGTAATGGAAACTACAAGACAACAACAACAACATAGCTCAAGATAAAATCCCTGCCGTCATAACAAACCACGTGATGTTGGTCGATTAAAATATCCATTTATTATGTATGGTTTTAATTAGTTGTTTTCTTTTTCTGTTTTCATAATTGGCTGCATATAATGTATAAAACGTCCAATTATGTAGAAAATTTACTTAGTTGTACTAAGTTGCATTAGAGAAGTAAAAGTAACAAAAACTTTCCAGATCGGGGTAGGATTTTACTTATGACGGTACAACGGCAGTGGTAACTGTTAACCGATAGAGGAAGTAACCGCTGCGAGGAGTTTGGTTATTTTACCTAATTTACTGTAAATCTACCGAACCTGACTAGCCAGGATCTCGGTTCGTACTGTCATTATTTAACTAGCAACGGACTTGTGGTAATCACTTACTAAAATGGATCCTAAATTTAAGGGGATTTAGTAATGTTTCTGGATTTTCATTATTCTTATATTTACAAGATTACAATATTGTGACAATTATTAACTTTTTTCGATAGCTCTTTTTTGAAAACAACAACAACAAAAAAACAACAATACACCAAATACCTTGAAACTAAACGTATTAGTTTAACACAGCCACACTTATTTGACGCTCATACATTTGGAGTGATAATGCTTCTAATTTTAACGTATGAAGTGTCACGCCTTACTTAACATGACACAAATTATTACTACTTGAACATATTTAAGAGGGCAGAATCAGTTCTTAATTTCAGATCACTTGTGTGTGTGTATATTAATGCAAGCTTTGTTTAAACATCCAGTTGTTTTCTGATATTAATTGCCACAACAGACGTTCCTGAAAATAAAAAAAAATGCAACGGATTACCGGTATATACTCAACGAAAAAAGAAACTTGACGGTTTAAATTTCAGCGACTATATATGTCATAAGATCGATGATTTATAGATGCTACAGAAAAAGTAAATGGCACATATGTGACATTGTTATTCGACTATTGTTTTTGCTGAATTTTGATCTGCGTCCCGGAAAGTTGATAAAGCAGTATACTAGTAGATGGTATAAGGATACAAATGTGAGCGCAGTGGCTGTCACACTCTCTTTCTCATCCATGCGATCGGGGCTCAATGCCAGATCCCGCCGCATGTGAGTTTGGTTGGTGTTCCCTATACCGAAATACACACAAAGGACTCTAATCGCCAGCAGTGAAAATTACAGTTATACAAAATACATACAATTCTGACTTAGAAATTTAAATTAATAATATATTTTAAACGGCATAACAAAAACGTTGTTCTTAATGATATATTGTTTTTTCTCAGAATGAGTAAACCCTTTTACCAATATGTGTTAATTATGTATTCCTTTATTTAGTACCGTTATTAATATATTTTATATTTCTTTCTTTGATATTGCCCTCTTGAGAAAATTTTTGTAGTTGGTTTCCATGTAGTTTCGGTAGATTAACAAGGAAGTTGGTATATTCGGTATTTCTAATAACCGTTAAAATAATGCTCATAAACGCATGACGTCATTCAATGTCTACACAGTGAAGAAGGAAAATGTCTTTACCGTCGCAACCCCAAGCTTACGGTGCAGGAATGGCTGGAGGAGATTTCGATCCAGTACAGTTCATTAAAAGACCTCAAGTTATTCTTCGAATAATTAGTTGGGTTAGTATTTGTGATAATTTGTGTTTTCAATAGTGTTCTGTTTTACTTGTGATCATATGATATTGATAAATCATTTTCATCATCATGTGTTAATGTAGCTTGTGAAGGTGCATTTTATATGTGGTCCTACTAAATACTGCTATGGACAGTATTCGCCTGAAGTGCCCCACTGACCCACCTGCTAAAGATGAGAGGTACGTCGGGTGAAGTAAGGATGTGCGTATGAACACGGACACTAACGTAGGTTTAGCATACATATGTATGTATTAGACTTGGACCAGTTGCAGCATTTCCCCGTTTTTGTGATTCCAAGGAGCACTGGCGTCATAATAAATATGACAGCATAATAAATATAAAGTAAACCTGGGAGGAAAAGTGCACCGGTTGTGGGGCTCAAACCCACGACCGCCTCAACACCCGCATGGCGCTCTACCACCTGAGCTAACCGGTCAGCTGGTTCCTACCCACGCACACTACACTCCTCCTCCCATTAACCTTTTAGGCTGACTTCAGGCACACCTGCCTTGTACTCCTGACATAATTTAAGTAAACCTGGGAGGACAAGTGTGTCAGTGCAGGGCTCGAGCCCATGACCGCCGGACAGTAGCACCTCGCTCTACCATCTGAGCTAACCGGTTGGCTGGTTGTTTCCCACACACACTACAAATATTATGTTTTACCACATTCTCAAAGATATACACACTCACATTCTTTTCATTTCATGCTGACATCAAAAAACGTTTATAACGTCTTGAATAAAACAACAATGATAGGTAAGATAGGGAGTGGAACTTTGTGTTAAACATGCTAAACTATACGTGAATGAAGCTTTTATTTGAAAATTACAAATATTTAAGTTCTTGGTAACAAGGTAACAAAAAGTGCTCAGGATAAAATCGTCTGCATTTTCCCTATCACAATATTGCACAGTAGTTCAAATATTGACACATGATTTCTGACTAATTCAATGCTCCAGCTTGTAAAATTATGAAAACCGTTTTAATGTCTAGTTGTCCATATTAAAGAAAAGTAAACTTAACATAGGGTTCGGCTAGTTGAGTTTTATTCTTTATAAAACAAGAAGAAAAACAATAGGGACAGAAACATCCATTCGGTTTAGACAGGGATTCGGTTTTCAGAGGCTTCAGTTTGGACTGGCTTCACTGTATATGACATGAAATAAACCATTGTGTATATATTTGAATTTGTGATCATACTATGTCATGCAGATTCATCTCAACAATAGAACTCACCACCAAAATGAAACGTTTCAGGTGTTTTCGATCATAGTATTCGGCTGCATATCAGCTGGAGGGTACTATGGCCACATGTGCCAGATGAATAACAGCGGGGCTTGTGGATATGGCATCGGAATAGGGGTGACTGCGTTCCTCATCTGTATTGGCTTTCTGGTTCTAGATGCTCTGTTTGACAGCATTAGCAGTGTGCAGTACAGGAAGTGGGCCGTATTGGCTGACCTGGCAATCTCAGGTAACCTTTTTCCAAAACACGGGGTTCTATGCCATGTGGAATGTTTTTTGTTTTTAAAACTGGTACTTTTCTTTTAAAACATGGTGAGAATCATGTTGTGTAATGCTATTTTTTGAGAACATACAATTTAGAATTACCAATAAAAGTAATCATAATTTTTTCTAAGAGAAGTTTGAAGTGCATTATTATAAAGCAAATGGTATAGTCAAGATTATAATACTGTTAAAAGCATGGGTTCCAAATCTACAAGGGCTTTGATAATATTTTAAATCTGGATCTATATCATTAGTATGTATAGATCCTCTAGTATTTATGAAAGCACCACATCTTTTTGTTTAAAAGACATAATTAAATGTTGTATTATCTGTCTAAAGGTTTGTGGACCTTGCTGTGGTTTGTGGGGTTCTGCTTTGAGACAGACATGTGGCGTCGTCGTTACGAGAGCCCTGATGCCGTGGCCCCAAACACACATGGCCGGGACAACGTGCAAGCAGCCATAGCATTCTCCTTCTTCTCCATCCTTGCATGGGTAAACTGATTATAGTTACTTGCACTGTAAACTTACATTTACAGGACACAATTTTCTGCTTCAAACGCGCATAAAATGTCTGTCAGGGCTCGTCTTGAAAATGTTTTAATCTGCTTCGCATTGGATGCACAATTTTTTCTGACATATTAATAATAATTTGTTTCGATCAAAACAAGGGAGACAACTGCAGAAAGTCATAATGTAGTGTTGTAAGAGTTACTGTCCTTTTTGTCTGTTGATCAATCAATCGTGCACCTTCCATTTCAAGTTGCAAATGTACCTCTTTAGAATACTTTGTTTATCTGGCAAATGTATATGTTTTGTTGCAGGTTATATGGGTTTTAAAATGAAAAACAACAAAGGCCAATAGTGCTGAAATTAATTTTTTCGTACATGTTCATTTATAATTTGCAACAAAACATTGTATTTTTTATTGGTTCAAAACATTCAAGTGTAGCAGCTTCAAATGTGGGTAAAACAAATATATAGAAAAATTATGAAAATTCTGAAAATTATTATAAATCTTTCATTGAGTTGGGAAATGATTGGGACTCCACTTTTACGGACAGTGGCCCCGAAATATCAACCACCGGAGGCCAGGGGACCCCTAAAATTAACATTGCTGTAAAACCCTGCCTCGGGGTATTCAGTATTAAACCATTAATATTAATTGGCCACATATTTTAGGCTATTGTTAGAATTCTAGTACTTAGTTAGTGCATCACATTAACGTGGTAATTTTCTGTAAATTAGATGAACAGTAAAACATATATTCAGCAGTACAATGGTTATTTATGTATTGGCCACTGACTCAGGAAAACAGGCAAAACTGTTGCATCACATTGAAGTTACATTTTGTTCAATGCAGGCTGTTCTGACCTTCTTTGCATTCCGGCGGTACCGTGAGGGTACGTCGGACACGCTGACCTCTGGTTACGGTGGCGAGCAGCAGCAGAACCAGTCCTCCCCGTACTCGTCCTTCCCTGGCAGCGATGCCAGCGACCCCTACCAGCAGCCCCCTTTCTCAAACCAGAAATCAGGGGACATCCCAGACTACCAGCCGCCAACATACTAGTTCCTCTGAACACATGCACAATTATGTTTTAATTACTTGTTAGGTTGTTTGTTATTTTAATTTTTTTTTACTTTATAAGTTTTGCTGAGAATTTCTATATGATGTTGGTATCAAATACTATTTATTTAATGTGATTATTTTATGTTTGGTTTATATGTTTGACTTCTTGAATTTATGTCAAACTTTCTTTTGCAAGCATAATTGCATCAAAATATATTGTCAAAATATGCCAATTAGATTTCAGTTGAAAATGTTATTTATAATTGAGTAATTTAGTATTTCGTTGTTTTTTTTACAGGCTCTAGCTGTTATCGTATAATACCAATACGTAATGTTTGCATGACGAATCATTTCTGTATACACGCCTCTAGATAACATTTATTTGCATGGTATTAGTACTCCTAAAAATTAAATGTTAATGGTATTTATCTCTTATATATGCAAAAGTACAAATATAAGGTCTGTTTTAAGGGTATAACGATGATAAAATATATAAGAAATATGTGATGTTTAATTAATAAGTATGTTGTGCAAACCTCATTTAAAAACATATCTTGTATTTTAAGAGTAGACTGGTTTTCATAACTTGTTAGTTTCAAGCTTCACTGGCAGAATCCCAGAGAGGTGATGCCATCGCGGGTCATCTAGCTTGCCTTCGTGTGTGTGTAAACTTTTTTATTAATTTAAACAAAATCTCATCTGAAACCTTTCGGTTGACTTTGATGAAACTTCACAGAAATTTTCTTTGGATGGTCTCTGCCAACGGCTCAAAAGGCTCCTGTCTGCTGTACTGTACAAGATTGCCACCTGAGCTATGCATCGAAAAATCTTTAAACGACATCTCCTCCTAAACCCTGGGTAAATTTTCGAATAATTTAACAGAAATGTTTCTTGGATGGTTGTCTGAACTTTTTTCTTTATATGGCTTTATTGAAAACTTTGACAATCTTCTTGTCAGTAATCACTGGTTGGATTACGAAATAATTTCACCAAAATGTTTCTACCAAATACTTATAGAATTCTTTTCAAACATGGCTGCCAGAGGGCAGTGCCTTTTTTCTAATATGGCTAGTCAGGGTCCCTTTTTTTCAGACACTAATTACTTAATAAGCCAGTGGAGCAAAACAGGCACTCTTTTTGAAAAAATTCTCCTTCTAACCGAAACTATCCAAATGAATGTTAGGTAAGTGATACTGAAGTTACTTAGGAAATGAAATGGCAAATTTCCCAAAGAAAGTTTGACAGTGATCTACCCTGCAGAAATAATTGTAGTATTTTACCTAGAAATGATAAACAGATATAAAACAACATGTTTCTTACTTAGATTCAATTTTGTGTTCATGTTTTTATAGTTTGCCTAGTTTATAGATTTTGTTTTACGGCACATAACAACTCAAATGAGTCATTATACTTAATATTGCAAGTTCTGTATAACATGTCAACACATCAACATTAATGTGTTTGCTATCCAAAAAGGTTTATTCAGTTAACTTCATGGCAACTGTGAGGTTTGTGTTCAGATGCATTGCATTTTAGGTAGCATATTAAGGCAGGGTTCATGACGTTAATTAATTCCATACAAAGCATTCCATTGTTCATTGTTGTATTTACACCATTTTGTGGGTAACATCATTTTAAAAAATAATTTGCCCTATGTTAAGCATGAAGTGTTCAGTAAACTAGATATGCGTTACTATTCTTCTTCATTTTATGCTTCTATCCAAACATTTTTACACTTCTATCTTGTGTGAGATCTACTAATTGAAAATAATTTTCCATTAAAGGTTCCACAATTAAGTGCAAAAACTCAAAATCATCATTAGACCCTCTCTTACATCTCTGATGATTCATCTGGTCAGTGGCTGTCAATCTGTCTTCTTGCCTTCATGTTAGTGAACTTAGGGTTTAAATTATGGCCACTTTTGGTTACCGAACAAAATGGAATGTTGGCAGATGATGTAAAATATGCTTTGCGTAAGATCGCTAGCATTCCTATTTTGTGTTGTTTGTAATGTTGACATATTCGTGTCTGTATTTTCCTACACAATTAGATTACTTAGCTATTTGCTAGGGTCATTTCTCACGTTTCCATATTGTTTTCAATTTTGGGCTTTTCAGTTACTGGTGGATGATTATTTTTTGTGTTAGACATATGCATGGTAGAAGCTAAAAAATAGTCATTGGGCTTATTAAAGCACAGGCTACACATGTATATATGGATGACTTGTTATTAAAGCACAGGCTACACATGTATGTATGGATGACTAGTTATTAAAGCACAGGATACACATGTATATATGGATGACTAGTTATTAAAGCACAGGCTACACATGTATATATGGATGACTTGTTATTAAGCACAGGCTACACATGTATATATGGATGACTTGTTATTAAAGCACAGGCTACACATGTATATATGGATGACTTGTTATTAAGCACAGGCTACACATGTATATATGGATGACTAGTTATTAAAGCACAGGCTACACATGTATATATGGATGACTTGTTATTAAGCACAGGCTACACATGTATATATGGATGACTTATTATTAAGCACAGGCTACACATGTATATATGGGTGACTTGGTATTAGATCTTACTTGTATGATGAATGAATTTTCACATGGTTTTGTGGAATTATCATCCTTAGAGAGAAGTTTAGTGGCAAAGTGTTAATAATTTCATGAATTTTACATGTCTGTTGGTACCTTTAGAAAGCAATAATGAACATCTATGGTAAATTGTAATACTAACATTTGTATATGTTATGTTGAACTGAAAGCACGGTGGGTCAAATTTCATATGTTAGCTTTCACTGGTAAGTATGAGTCTACATGTAGATGAAAATGCATCATCAAGCTGTGCCTCATTTCAAGAATGTAAATTTGCATGTTATTTATCAGTTCATGTGCTAGACATGCTTCGTTATGAAATTTTAGGGAAAATGGCAGAAAAATGTTATTATCAAATGCATGTTGTTGGATAAAGTAGATTGTAGTTTGTTGTCATTCTATGCATTAGTGTGATATTAGACACCTATCCATATTTATTGTTAATGTCATAATAGTATTTATCATAAATGGCTGTTTATGTATTGTGTGGTTCATGTTGAATATTGTGTTTTAGAATTGTTAATATTTCCTGTTCACTTTCGAAAGTTAAACTGATTAGAGTAACAGCAGATGTATTATAAAAATCTGGAATTATTCCCCTTTGCCAGGAAAATAACTTGTCAAGAGTTTCTGATACAATTTCATATTGTGAAGAATCTCATTATATGCTGTAGGTTAGAAATATATGGTAACTGTACTTATAAATGTCTTAAAAATATATGGTAACTGTACTTTTAAATGTATTAAAAATAATCAATCTTTGTAGTCATGTGAAGTTTGAGGTCATGTGGTTTGAGATGTTTAATATACATAAATAATCTGCTTGTCAAATTTGATACATGCCAAAATGATCCTATTAAATTTGATCCTGTATCAAATTTTCTTTTTTATTCATCCTTATTGCTGAAAACATCTTTCTTTGTGTGGCTTGGGGAAAAATTAAAACATACTGTTGAAAGTGTTTGATTTAACACAACTCTTTTAAGAAATCTTGAATCTCAGGCAAAGGAACAAAACTAAACAAAAAAAAACAACAGCAATATGTTAATATTAAGTAGTCAGAAACATTCGGTCTGGTTGAAAGTAATTTGGAATAAGTAGTCCTTGTTAGGATGCTTAGCATTTCTATTTATTTAACATACTCGGTTAATTGGTAGACAAGTATAAGATTATGGACAGACTTTTTTTCCTTATATGGTAATGTTAAAAAAACTTCTGTCCAGAGTTTTCTTGATATTTTGCAAATAGTAAAAAGCTCATATTAGATGGTAGATGTTTTTTGTATAGATAAGCTATTTTGGATGTTCTGAAAAGCATTGAAGTGATTTGGAAACAATAGACATCATGTTCCTAACTTCTTATTACACAGACATGAGGCACCATTAAATACTTACCATGCAAAGCTTTAGCAAAGATCTGAATTATATTGCAAAAATGTCTTTATTACATCTCTGAATGCAACACCAGCAGAGTTTAGGATGAGCTATGTCATATAGTAGCAGAGTTTAGGATGAGCTATGTCATATAGCCTGCCCATGAGAACCGCGCAGAGTTTAGGTTGAGCTATGTCATATAGCCTGCCCATGAGAACCGCGCAGAGTTTAGGATGAGCTATGCCATATAGCCTGCCCATGAGAACCACTATAGGATGAGCTATGACATATAGCCGTTTAGGATGAGCTATGTCATATAGCCTGCCCATGAGAACCGCTAGTGCTCAATGGTTTCTAATTGTTTTGAACTGATTTAAAACTTTAAACAAATGAAAATTTCGTTTAGAACTGAATTCAATATTGAAATAATGCACAATTATAGTTTCATATCCTGCTTTTGAATATATTACATTTGCACTCTTAAAACAGTGTCTATATGCATTAATAAATGTCATTTGCTTTGTCAAAATACTCTGGATAATTGTTGTGTGATTAGCCATTGGTGTGGTGTTTGTTTAAATGTGAATTGTATTAGAACACATATTGCACCTGTGCACTTGTGCTAGATATTCTAGTATAAACTGTACTGTAATGGTTTTCTACGTTGCTATTTATCTTTGTTGTAACTTCCAACATTTGTCCTACAAATCATATATTGTTGTAACAATAAAATGTTCAGGTGTTTAATTTGTGATTTCGTTTACTAATCGAACGTTGAGCATGAAACTATTGTATCTGATATAGAAATGTTATAAGCAGATATAACAGTTTCAAGCACACCCATCGTAATGTACAGTAATGCTGTGTAATGCGAAAAGAACTTAAGAAAGTCTTTGAATTCAAATATATTCAATGATGTATACTAATAATCTTCAACTGCATCCTTTCAATAATAAATCAAAAATGCAGTATATCGCCATAAAATATATAGTAAAAAAAAGATTTTTTTGTACGATACAAAACAGAAAGTCATATAATTTTTAAATCCTAGCAAGCGTTGTAAAGTAATTATATTTATGGACTGGAGGAAACACCGAGTACAATAGACTCTTGGCGGTGACGGAGACACCTTTAAAATGAAATGTTATTTAGGGGGTTAGTTATTGGAACATGTTAGTTAATTGATAGAATGGTTCCTCGTTAAGAGTACAATGTGTTCAGAACCAATCATTAATATTGCAGTAATCATCCCTCAAATCGCACATTATTACCACATAGAATAACACACTATTTACTCGTGGGCTACATCACAGTTGTCTTGCAAACAAAAGACCACACAACAAACCACTGGTTACTCGTACATTTTACACTTTTTTTTCTTTTATGGTACTTGTACAGTGATGAATAATAATATAACTACAATTGGCATATAGAGTGTCTCCAAATTTTCATATTTTTAGCCCTACTATTCACCAAATAGTTCGAGTTATGCTACTCACCCGTTCGTTGGCGTCGCCATAATGCTCTGGTTAAGGTTTGTGTGCAACAAGTCCATATCTCTGTAACTACTACAGATATTCAATTGAAACTATACACATTTATTTAGGGTCACTATGTGAGGTCACTGACCAAGGCCCATAACTGACCTGCAATTTGCAGAATTACACCCCTTCTTGTACTTAAAAAAAACCAGGTTAAAGTTTGCGTGCAATAACTCCATATCTCTGTAACTACTACAGATATTCAATTGAAACTTCACACATATCTTCAGGGTCATTATATGTCACTCACCAATGGCCATAACTGACCTGCAATTTAGCAGAATTATGCCCCTTTTTGTACTTAGAAATTCAGGTTAAAGTTAGCGTGCAACAATTCCATATCACTATAACTCGAGAACGCATCAGTTATTTTAATACAACTTCAAACATAGATACGTTATATTGAGACCTCGCTTTGAATTGTGAGCAATCCTGATTTGCCATACCGAAGTATGCTAAGCAAGCTGGAGGGCAGGTTCGGTGCTGAGCTGCCAGAATCAGCACAAGCCAAGTTCGACACTGCAACACAGAAGAAGGGCGAATCTATGGAAGACTGGGGTGACCGTATTCAAGCACTGGCTGTAGAAGCGTTCCGAGATCGTTCGGAGACCTTTTGCAATCAGCAAGCCATTGACCCATTCTGTCAAGGTTTGACAGATGTCGACGCTGGGCACAGCACCGTTATGAAAAGACACAACACTATCGAAGCAGCCATGAATGACATCAGGCAGTTTCAGCATTCCATGAGTGCGATGCTAAGTCGTCGTACTAAGTCTACACCAACGGCAACCAACTACGACGCCAGCAATGCCTATGTGTGCGCTGTGCACCGAAGTCAAAGAAAGAACCAGCCGTGGACCTGAGCACCTTACAAAAAGAGCTGCTCAGTATTAAAGAACAGCTAAGTCAATTAGCTGCCAGCCAACAACAACCGCAGCGGAGAAGAGGTAAAGCTCCTCCTAAGTTGGGTAACCGGAAGTGCCATGCCTGTGATGAAACAGGCCATCTCGCTGCAGAGAGCCATTACAAAAAGGAGTTTTTAAACTTAAAAGGGTCCAGACAGAGAGCCGAATCTGGACCCAAGACAGAGTCGGCTCCACAAGCCAGACAGTAAGTAAGTCAAACTTGTCATTAAGTTCGCTTACCAACAGCTGTACAGACCAATACAGCTTCAGCCCACACGTCTACGGCCAAGCCAAAGGTTGCGACCTAGATTGAAGACACTAACTCAAACCCTGCATTGGGGGAGTTAAGTACAACGACAAGCTCTGATAATACAGAGTTTGGACAAAGGTCAAGCAACTTGCCAAACAAGGTAAGTATGGCAGGCTATGATGAACAGGCCCCGGAAAAGGTATTATGTTGAAATCAATGTCATCATTCTCTATTCCTGTCCGGGTAGGCGACTTGTGGATCGAAGCCATTGTAGACTCTGCTGCGGAGGTTACCATCATCTCTGATAAGGTTTTCTCTAAACTCAAGAACCCTCCAGGTAAGCGTCGAGATGTAAAGCTTGTCACAGCAGGGCGTCAGCTGTCAATAAAAGCATTCATTTCTGAGCAAATGCATCTTAAAATAGGTACGTATTGTCATAAAGGACCTATCTACGTAGCACCAATAGAACCAGATATGCTTTTGGGCATTGACCTACTAATTCTATTTAATGCAAGCCTAAACATTGGCAAGGGCATTCCAATCTACGATGACCATGAGATTACCATGAGTACAGGTAATGTAAATGATCAGCCACTGTTTGCAAGGGTCACAGATCTTCCATGTGGTGGCTGCAAGTACTGTGTAAGAGCTGACAAGCGATGGGGTTGCTGTACCCGGGATGAAGATTATGTGGTTCAGATGGCAGCGCAGAGAACTGAGGTCAGGAACGGTAGCGCCGTTGAAGATCCAATACCCAGGGGCGACTGTCATTGGGGAACCACAGCCTCATTGGGGGATGCACAAGGGCCACAAACAGCTAAGGTCCTCTCAGAGTAGAGAGGATGACGTAGGTTTACATAGTGAGCGGTTGCAGAAGGTGTCAGTGTGATTGGAGGGTGCACAAGGGCCACCAAGTAAACAGCTAAGGTCCTCTCAGAGCCGAGAGGATTACTTAGGTTTACAGAGTGAGTGGTTGCACAACGTGTCAACGTCATTGGAGGGTGCACAAGGGCCACAGCTTAGGTCCTCTCAGAGTGGAGATGATGACTTAGGTTTACAGAGTGAGCGGTTGCACCAAGTGACAAAGAGTCCACAGTATGTTGCAGAAAGTAGCCAAGTACGTAGTAACAATGGAAAGGCGGTGAACTGGGAACGGCTACAGGCAGTAGATGAAGAGGACAGAACTGCATTGCCGGTAGTTCAGGAAAAGGCCAAGACCCAGGCGGACATGCAGGGTTTAAGCCACGGTTACAGGGTATGGGATCCAGGAGGCGATGACGCGATGACCTTTTCCTGGCTAGTCGGTGCGCTAAAGCGTACTGACTAAATAAAGGGCAGTTTCTTTTGATAGACGAAGTGCTCTATCGACTAAAGACTTAGTGATTCAGTCTTTAAGAGACGAGACCATGTGTCAGCAGCGTAATGGTTGAAGACCCATACATCCCAGATGGTTCCCTCTTTTTCTGGGTGGAGGGGGGACAGAAGATGAAAGAAGAAGAGTTACCCAGAAGAAAAATCAGATTTGAGTAATTTCAGTCTGATTCCGGTATGTCCTGTAAATAATGGTGCAGTGTAAGCTCCCTCTTTGGCCCATTTGGATGACTCGGCATTCATCCTATGATTCTGTGTAGTCAAGCTCCATTCCTCATAGTGGTCAGACGTGCTCACTTTCTAAGAAGATTTAACACTTGTTACAGTAATTCTAAATGGTAAGCCCGACTTGTATTGATTGTTTATATTAGGGAAAACACTTCAGTCATTTCCAATTTTCGACATTGACACAAAATTAACATTGGTGAAACACATTTTAATCTTTTCATTTGTGTTTTTTCGTTGTAAGAAACTGTCCATCATTACCTATGTGCAGGTTGTTAAGTTGAGTTCTTCTTTTTTAGCTTTTCCAAATCAAAATATCCGCCATTGTTACAACAACAACAGTGTTGGGTCAGAACGGCCCAATTCCATTACGGCCCAAGTCGTTGATATGAAACAAAATGCAAGAATTGGATCTACATTTTTATATGAAAGTAAATAAGCATATTTATTATACATAGTAGTGTGTGTTACAAAAAGGAGCTCACATTAAAATGATAAAAATGCAACAATGCATATATATGATACATCACGAGTCTTGTATACACAAACATGTGTACATCATGTGTGATTGAGAAGTAAACTGGGTGCATTCAATCGACTGGAGACCATGTCCCAATTGATTATTGTGTTTATTGGTAGGTATTTGGAATCCCGAACATAATCTCCCCCCCCTCCACCCGGACGAATCCCTCCTTCTTATTTTGCATACCCGGACACAATCCCTCCCGATAATTTTACCCCCCTCCCCCCCGACAAAATCCCAAAATTTTCATAGGGAGGGATTATGTCCAGGTTGTAAAATCAACGGGAGAGCTTTGAGCCGGTTACGTAAAAATGAGCAGGACGGATTACCTTATCTACCAGGCAATTGACACTTCAGGCGTTGACAACAAACAATATTGGTATGATTATAAGTAGGTCCAAATACCAGGGAAATAAGACGTAATCGATTAATTTTAGATAGTAAGTTTATTTGTGTAAGAAACAGATTCAACAATATTACAAACTTATTATAAGTATAATATAGATACAATACATAAGAATAAATGTTAAAATATGAAAAATAATAGCGAACTCATATTTATAGCAGTATGTTGTGAGTTAGCAGTCACCCCCCCTCCCCCACACACAATATGCACATGTGTGAAAATGAAATATATTTGTACACAATGTAATTTTTAATCTACATATTCAAACAATTTCTTTACAAAACCTACTGGTAATTTTTATGACGAGTACAGTCAGAAAATCTTCATTCATTTTGTTATTATTTGTCTAAAGATATTTAAAACAAGAAATGTCTTTAAAAAAGACAATCGGCGTTCATTAATATTGAGATACCTTTTTTACCCTAAACATAATACAAGAGGGCAAATATGATTGGTTACGTGGCTTGTCGGATACCAGATTTTTCGGTCCCGACCTTTAAAGGAGACTTTTCGGATTTCTCGGACCCCAGATTTTTCGGACACCATAAGAAAACATCTCGAATCCCCAAATTATTTTGTGATTAATCCAATAATTATTAATATGTGTACCGTGAATAAACCGATCATACCGCCCCATGTTTTCACCAGTGATACATGAATAACCTAAATAGTTTACGTTAACATTATTATTTTTGTCAGCCAAATTTAACAAATACATAACGTACAAAAATAATTGCGGGAATGTATGAAAATTATTTGTTATCAGACGCGTATAGTTATTCTTAAGTAATATACCTTACCTAAATCATGGCAATTATCTATACATAATGCATACACATTTCGAAGTCAATTAATCATTTATACTGCGTATCCTAAGCAAAAGCAATCTTCAGAGAACATTCAGCGCATTAAAAATAATGATGACTTCCATTTTTGATAACACAAACATAAAATTTCATTAGACTATGGCGATTGAAAATTATATTCGGTATGAATATGATGTATCAAAAGTGTTTTTGCATAATTGGTATTGCAAATATATGTAATGTATTAATGCTACTCAAATGAATTACAAGTATCATGAATGTATTCCGAGACTTATTTCACCATATTTTATTTATTGAAAGATATAATTATTTTTTTTTAAGTTGATTAACATCTACTTGAAAAGTTGATCGAAATGTGCAATTCTAATTAATTCTTAATAAAACCCAACCGCAATTCAATTTCAAATTAACATGCACAGTAAGTTTATAAGCATAAAGTCCCCCATATGGAAGAATAACCGCCACGACACAATCGACAGCCAGCCTACAGCGGTATATAGAAATATATAGGGGAAAAATCTTTTAACTCGTCATAACTTTATTATCGTTTAAATGAATCCTTAGGTGTAAATGGTTTGATAACATTCAATTTTTTATCTATTAATTGGTATATTTTTTTAAAGTTAAAAACTTTTAGTCCTTTTTAAGTGTGAAATAGGTTACCATCTCAATTTACTATATATTTCTACTGAAAATGAGGATTTTGGGGTTAGTTTTTACGCAAACTTTCTGAACGTTTTGCTTCGATGTTCGAAAAGTATTCTACCAAAACCTTAGGTGCAAATGGTCTCACAAAACATAATATGTCTATCACACAATATGTAAATTTCATGAATTTAAACAAATATTCTTTTAGTCCTTTTTGCTTTTAAAATTAGTTGGTGTTATACCTTTTTGGTTTCCGTCAAACTTCGCGATTTCCCGCGACTTTTGCTCGGGGATGACCAATAGCAACTGATAAGATCTGATTTCGTCTCGGGGATATTGGTTTTATGGGGGTAATAAAATAAGGACCATTATATAGTGGAAACTGAGGTTTCTTACCAGTTTCATCATCATATATCGAGTCTAAGTCCCCGAATGGGGTTTGAAGATCACACCGACATTACATGAAATCTGAACCTTTAAAATAATTTCACGTTGTTAAATAAAGAATATATTGGAATCTTTATACGAGTTTTAGACACGTATAAAAAAAAACATAAATAAAAAATACATAAGTTCAATGGAACTAGCGAATATATCTTAATCTATTCGACAAAAACCCATATTATTTAAAAATGTATTTTATGTATGAACTTTTTTATTTTGAACGTTGTTTATTGCATGTGTGTAGATTTTGGTGCTGTTTTTTTTTCTTCTTACAAATTGAACAAATAGTAAATTATAATCGAACAATAAACCTACGGGTGAAAAGCTCACTTTTACAAATGGAGCAGATATTTCAGTACATGTGAGTGGTAAACTCTTGATTGCTATATAAAATGGACTATGTTTATTTCATTTTGTCTATATAAACGTTTTTCGTTTTTGTTCAACTTTCTATTTATTTGCTTAACGGATATTTGTTAGATTTTAAAATAATAAAAAATAATTACGAATTTTCAAGATAAAGTGTGCACAGATTGAAAATATTCGTATAGTCTACCTATTACAGCATATAAACTATTTTGAAGAAACATAATCAGCTGATAGTTTGACCCTTCTTCAGTTGTGGCCCCACTTCCGTGGTCAACTTAATCCGATAAGATTTTATGACGGTATCATAAAGATGGCTATCTGAATACCCCGACTGTTATCAGGGATACTCGTGTCCGTTGTGGAAGGATAACGTTTATTAATTAATAAGAACATTACTTTATTAATTAATTTAATTTTTATAATGCGAGGAAAATAAATTTGGTTGTTTTGAAAGGGGTGAACACTTTTGATGATAAATAACTAAATCACTGAAGAAGCTTCATTTTATCAAACCTAAACAATGAACAGTATCAACATACAACTTTTTATCTAACAAACATTACCTCTCCAATGGTCAACAGGAAAATTTTGGAAATTCGCATGTCTACATTAAAAAACAACAACAACAACAACACATTATTGTTTTATTAAACTATATTATTTCGATGTTGGCGTTTCTTTTAATTAAATTAAAAAATATTTGGAAGATACAAAGCAATTAAATGTTCTGTTCTGTTCAAAATTAAATGTATAATTGTTTTTTTAACTACATGTATATAATTTTGATGTTGGCGTTTCTTTTAAATAAGCATTAAATATTTTGAACATAAATACACAGCTATTACATTACATGTATTGAGGTATATTGTTTCTGAGTATAAGACACCATTTATATACAATTTAGAAGTACAACTTATTCAGCAGATTTCAGCAGCTTCATCATGCTGAAGTATGATTCCTTTATTTAAGGTTAGATACCAGTAAATCCAATTCCCATAGGGCCCCATTATAAAACAGCAAACTTCCCAAGCATTTTTCTAGCATTTCCTTTATTTCAGATTGTGCAAGCCTGGTATCAATTTAAAGATCAATCTGTCCTCTTTCAAATTTTGCAATAAAACAGATATGTCATGTTACTTCTAAGAAAATGCATCTCCGTGGTCCATGCAAAAGTAGTGCCTATTACTAAAGAGTTCCTCTTCTCTACTGGCATAAAAACCATTCAGGTATCTCAGACATGCCTTTGTGGTTATTTCTATTATCCTCTGCGTGTCTGCAACATGTTGGTGCATTTCATTGGAGGCTAACTTGAAAGGTGAACTTTTGGGGTGTGTTTACTGTGGTATGGGGCTTTTGTCGAAATATGACTGCCGAAACCCTGTTTTCTACCGGTGCCTGCATTCAAGTGAGATGCATTTTCTTAGAAGTAACATGACATATCTTTTTTATTGCAAATTTTGGAAGAGGACAGATTGATCTTTAAATTGATACCAGGCTTGCACAATTTACTGGTTTCTAACCTTTATCGGCGAATCGAAAACGAGGCTCGCGATGTATTGATAGTGATTAATACTGGTTGCATAGCGGTCATCTACAGTTTATTACATTTAAAATGTTATAAATATTCACTTTGTTTACTTCTTAATAAACAGAAATGGCATGTTTCATAATACAATGATGATATATGATAAGAGAGTGTCAGTTTAATTAGTATATCATCGCTAAAAAAGGGGAAAAAATTGAATTTAGACTTAGGAATTTTTCTGAGACTGACAGACTTCGTATTGTTCAAACGTATTGTTCAAACCTGGTCTTATCAATTACAAGATCATAATCTTGCATAAACACATGACCATGTAACCAGAATGTGTATATAATAGGTCCTAATTTTAAAATAACATGTGGCACAATTACGTAATCAAAGTGCATACCAATTAGTGAAGTAATACACGGGTCATTGTCTCAACTATCATTTAAATATAAAAAAATAACTTTATTTAAGATAGAAATTTAATTTTATTCGCAATTATCCTAATCATTTGCTTGAACTCATGATAGTTTATAAATGGAATGTATATGTGTTTGTACACAAATTTTGAAGACATATAACGATAATTAACACTGCTTTTTAACGTTTTGATATTAAATAATGATGTTTTATTTCTCAGTCATATTTTTGATTGTTTTGGTTTTCATCATTAGAGAGTAAAAAGAAAAAACGACTTTGATCAAATCTGGTTTACTCGGTAGAATTCTTAAGTTGTTTCACTCAAATGAACAAAAAAACATGCTCCGGGATATCACCTTCTAGCTCATACTGCATAATAATAATAATAGTAGTAATAATAATAATAATAATAATAATAATAATAATAATGTTATTTGTAACTGTCAAGCTGTTATATAATTACCCCAGCCGACACTGAATCCGGAATAAACGAGCTGCTTCTGTTAATTAAATATCAATTAATTAATTAATTAATAATTATGTAAACTGCATCAATTATAGACTTATTTCAATCATTACAAATTCAGATCTGAATATGAAGTAACATTATCATGATGTCAAACATAGTTTTGCTAGCAGATTTGGCTATGTTGTGATTGTTACATTATTTGCACTATAATTTAAGTATTTGAAACATATCCACGAATACATAATTGAGTGAATAAAACAGAGACAAGTTTCATGAAAAAAACAAACAACATTTTATAAGGTTATTCGACATTTTCTCCACTTAACATTACTTTCCTTTATGCACAATTACAGCCAATACATCGTCAGCCTCTTTCTCGATTCGCTTTATCAAGGGAGACAACTCCTACAGTACTCGATAACGGGAATGTGAAAAGGGTCTATTGATTAATGCACATTATGTATTATTTTTTATTCTCAGAAATCTACGAATCAGTTTGATTTTATCTATTTAAGGACGATTCTCGCAACTTAACATAGCAATGTAACTTATCAGTAACTATTTTATCTGCTTGCCTAGGGGCTATATTTTATGACCCCTATCGATTGAAAGCAATACAACATCGGAAAACGACGCCGGGTTTTGGCAATGATCGGCTGCAATCGCGGAAGCGACTAAGTGGATTATTGGATTTTCAATAGCGCACCAGAGTGGCGGTTATTCTTCCATATGATTTATTGAAATATTGTTTCTTATGATTCTCTGGACGCTAATTGATGCATGTATATTATAATGTTCAGCTATACACCGGCAGCCAAACGCGCGCTATTTTTAGAATGATCGTGAGTGTGTTTAACTTGCTAGAATCAATTGTTATTTATAGAGCATGAACGAACTAGTGGATTAATGCTGGGAATGAGTATAATATTCTGTTCATGGCATACAATGAGAAAGTATGTTCATACTTATGCTCAGTTCTATAGTGTATACCGAGAATATGTTTATGACCTTATTTTAACCGCTTAATATGTAAACAATTATGTGCATTTTAATCCCCAAAAGTATGCAACAGTTGTTGGTATACATTAAACCATTGTTGTAAGTTTGCATTCCCTAAAATTAGGAAATTTGTCAAATTCTATTGGCATTCAATTTTCCCGCTGCATAATTATCGCAAGAACTCTAGGTAAAAAGTGATATTAGACAGCTACGCCGAAAAAAATCCACACACATGCGTTCCTATGTATAATCAATTTTACAAATTAAATGCGCCGTACTAAAAGTTAACACACTGAATTATTATACTAACCGTTCTTGATTACACCATGTATTTATTAGCAGAGCTCCAGATAAGATTTTGTACTGGGGGTAAATGTACGCGTACTTCTGAAAATTTGGGAGTAAATGTACACTCTCTCTTCAGAATGTTTGGGGGTAAATGTACCGTACATATAGCATATTTGGAGGTTAATTTACATCCATCAAACTATACCATATGCGGAAAAAAACAGATAAAATAAATATCCAATTAATATATAGCAACACCATTTGAAGACAATAATGTTACAAATAAGACTTTTGAACAGCTTGAAACTTGATTGATAGACCAACTACTGAAACATATGCACACTCAATTAGACAGACATGTCAAAACACATCTTCTGTCTTCCAAACACTAACATGTGGCGTTATGTACGCGAACACGAGAAATATCGCGCGTAAATGTACATCCACATTTTGATTTCTCTGCGTATATGTACACCCAAACGTTATTTTTCTCTGCGTATCTTCCGTGTACGCGTGTACGCGCCTTATCTGGGCCTGTGTTTATTAGCCCTTTAATAAATATATTAAATTATATTTTGTTTCAGCACATTGTACGTTTTGGTCATGGTACGTTTGACCATAGCTCGTGCAAAGTTACAACACAGCTACATGACTGTCGTAAGAATTCGCAAAACCTTCTTGTCTCCACCATTCGACAAACGAGATTTACAAGACAGCGGTATGTTGCTTGTGCGTTTCATCGTATGAATTAGCCCCGAGTGCGGATATACATGCAATAAGAAGCGCCAGCAGCTTACATTTTTATCAGAACTCGATAGTAAAACATCTTGTGATAGCTATCGCACTCGCTTGAAGACAAAATCATCCGTTCCTGCACAGCCAAGCCACTCCGACAAGATGCAAACCGTACTCGATGAGAGGGATAACGCATGAACATAATGTGAAGCCACAGCACATTACATATTGTAAATGCATTATTAAAACATCATTAAATTGCAAAATCTAGTACAAAGGCAAGGGTCTACGAAACCTGTCGTTTAATAATAAAAATAAAAAATATGGAAAGATCTAGGATAACAAAAGGTACAGGGTACTGCTAAAAAGGAGCAGGGTAAAAGTCGGAGAAGTCTGTTGTCATTTTCTACTAACTTGCTAAATCCAGAGTTTTTATTAGTCTAATGTTCTCATTATGGCTTTTAAGAATAAGATATTCATTGGGCATTGAATATTTGCAAAATGTATTGAATTATAAAAGATATTCATCATTTTTGTGTTGACCACCCCAGAGGGGCAGCAGGAGGGAACTAAAGAGTAGCAGGACGCAGCACCCTGCTATTTTGCTCTAGATCTTTCCCTATTTAATATGCTATTTAACTTAGGAACCCTAAATAAAATTCTGTTTACATTTATTGTCGTTATTTTATGTTTAAAAGTATTTATTTTACTATAAAATCAAACAATACATCATGGGCTAATATAGTTATACCATAAATATATATAATTTACAAATCAGCAAATCATTCTAGAAAAAAAAAGGAAAATGATTTCGGTTTGACTTTTTTTCAAATGACTGTGTGGCCGCTTTGACTTTTTGTGGCCGGTTTACCTTGTGGCCGGGTGGACTTTAATTCAAAAAGATTTAGTGGTTTCTAACCTATATGTTCAACTTCCGGTCTTTCCAAGATGGCGGAATATAAAACTTATTTTTATCATGCAAAAATTATGAACGAATATTACACTTAAAATGACGTGAAAAGAGTAAATATTAATTGCTACATCGTGTTTATACAAATAAAAATATCATTAAACAAATAATCAACAATGACGTGACTGTAACGTTATGAAAACTCTAAACAAAGCAATCGTGAAATGTACGTGTACATGTTTACACTTAACCACAGAAGCGCAACCAGTTAAGCCCTGTGCTGATATTGAGCTTCTTTTATACGGGCAATATTGGCGGCACCCAACCGGCGAAGGACCAAAACTGTGGTGGAACGTTGGCGCTATATGTCTACAGAGTCGCGACAGGATTTTAGTCGCTAATTTCATGGTGCTGAAATGGCATGGTTAGCATTAACATTTCTTAATCAAATTTAATTACCTGCAAAATAATTTATTCCTCAATAATGTTTCATAAATATTTGAACGATAACACTTCCAGTTTGGATGCAACACCAATTTAAACCTACACACTATTGCATTTGTAAACACATATCGCTATCCTCCACTGTGTAAACTTAAATCGATATTCTGTTACACTGAAACTATTGCTTCAATTCGCTTGGTAATTCAATTCTCTTAATAAATACTTTCATCATCCGATTGGTTGAAGCATATTTGAAGGGTTAAAGAAGGCAAGGCAAACATGGCAGACTGTACATGAGTGTTAGGCCAAAATTAAAATTAACTTTGTTTGCCATTGCCTACCTACCCGACAAAGAGGTCCATGAGAAAAAGTTTATTCTTTGTTAAATCAAACCAGTTTTTTTTTTAAATTCCAAATATTCTATTTTTTCTTTGGGTTAAATAAAAGCTTGCTATTCTTTCATTTCGGTCGTATAATAAATTAACTGTATCCGCTAAATCCTTGCTTATAATGGGCCATATCAAAATGCAATTCTAATAATGTTTATTAAACTTGCGAAAATAACAGGCTGCCAATATGTCAGCATTCATTGTCGTTTTAAAGATGATTGCTAGCAAGTTCTTGTTATATAAACAGATACTTGATTATATTATTAAAAGCAATGTCTTTGTTATATGCTAAATATTGACGCTGATTGGATCATTAATAAATATGCATAAAAAAAAAAATAATACCTACATACCCGTTACCAGCAGCCTTGGGTAGGCAATGGCAAACAAACAATTTTTTAAGTTTGGTCTAATTTATACAAAAGTTAAATTCGGAATTAAATGCATGTCCTAGGTAAATGTCGGCACATGTTAAGCGGTTTGGGGGTTGTTTAAGTAAAATGCCTTTTGGTGATACAGGACGTTACAGCCAATTTAGCCTGATATAAAAAAGTAGCTCTAAATTTGCGTTTAATGTCACATTTATTAGACTAGACAGTGAAATTGTCATGAGATAATTAATGCAAGGAAAGAATGGATGGTGTGGGTCAATGTGCAGAACTGTTCTTGGTCAGTCAGTGTCAGGTGGACAGGGTTTACTGGAAATACTGCCTCCCTCTTGTGGTTTTAATTATGATCAGAAGTTGGGACTCTCTGGCACCTGTTGTCCACAAATGTATAAAATATAAACTACGCATTCATCATAAATCATGTCAGCCAACTGTACCTGGTTGCATTGAACCTAGCTGCCTCTGATCAGAACCTGCAGTAAACTTAAGTGTCAGCCACAGTATCATCTCAATATTGACTCATTGATCATTTAGATGATCTTTTTCAGACATCAAGTAGTGACTCTACCCAGGAAACAGACTGAACAGTGTCCCAATAATTCTCCGGCTTTCAGCACTATCAATCTTAAGTACAAACATGTGTCTTTGTATGGGGGACCTCAAATAACAATCTGAACTCAAGTTTTTCTCAGATACCAACTACCAGTTGTAATTAGCTTGCAAGTATCTCTATAAGTCTGAACTGTTCAACACTATGGAGCTCAAGTAAATAGGTTTAAACTAAAACATGTTCTCTTGTATTACAGACTTGGAGGTATGAAAAACTACCAGTCCTGTGACAGGGTATTGACACAGTTGTCCACCATAAGTGCAGCCATCGTCCAGCAGGAAATGGTGACGGGCAATAAAGAGGCAAAACATGGGGCCATCAGAGCCTCCATCAAACAATGCGAGTGTGCAGCTTCATGTTCAAGTTAGGTTCAAAACACGCCGTCATTTATTGCTCATATTACATCTATAGAAAATATAGAATGATCTGTCAAAAGATATCTACTAGTGATATTAAACAAGAGTCATTAAAAAATGTCAATATGTACTCGGGGTTTGCAAATACATGTTAATGTTCATCATATCTTCCTGTATGTCATTGCCAGGCTGGGGAGACCCAGGAAGAGGCTGTGGACACGATGCTCTCCGTAACAGACCGCCTGTTCAGCAGCGTTGGTGACACCCACAAGATGGTGAAACAGGCCTGGCAACTCACACAGGTAGTTTAACATTATAGAACTCAATGTTTGAATGCCTTAACTGTCAGCCTGTTAAGTTATTTTAACCTTGCAATACAGAGTGACATCAGTGTTTACTAAGTTAATAAGTGTGCCAAAGAAATCTGTGATGGTCATGGAAACATTGTGGACTGCATATAATTTGAAAATGAAAACAATAATTCTGCAGATGATGATTTTGAAGCAGTTATGTAAATGGTTGATTATTAATTATTTATTTAATTGAAAGATGTGTATGTCAGATCATTGGTCTGTTATATGCCTGTTCACCGATAAAGCTCTCTTTGTTTGATAGGGGAACACTTCTCTCTAGGACTAAAGGTGACCTGTTAAGTACTTGCATAATCATAAAAAAATTTGAGGAAGTCTTTCCTTATTATATTATATCATTGACGAAATGCTGTATTTCCACAGTGTGAAAATATACTTGTCGCATGAACGGACTACGTTTTCACGATAAAGTCGCAATGTTTACTTTTGCAGATCGCATTTTGTGGTCAGTCATTTGAAGATAATTTACATACATTGTATTTAAAATACGCAAACATGTTTTCCGAAACAATCAGATTAAATATGCAGTCACACATGCGCTTCGTTTCCGAGTTGTTGAAAATGAGCAGAAATGTCATGGTCATTTATTGTGTATTGACTTATTTATAGATCATAAATTGTAAGGATCATTACGCAGTTGTGTCTTTGTTGACTGTAAAGGTCCCTTTAATTGTAAAAGTTACTATTCGATTATATTTTGTAGTAATAACACAAACATAAACAATAAAACTTGTTAACAGCCTATGGTTTGTTTCTTGCATTTCTAGAATCATAGGACTACTTCTTTATTACAATTCATTCATTTTGTATTAAACACTAGTAAAAGTAGTTGTACTACTAGTTTATGAATTCCACATTTTGCTCAATATTTGTTTTATATAGTTCGGAAGAAAAAATGATGGGATAGATAGAATACTAGGATAAGTGTTGAATATAGAGAAGTTTATCTTGCTCGGCTCGAACATCGGAAGCGCTTCCAAGCCTCGCAAGATAAACTTCTTTACATTCAACACTAACCTAATATTCTCTATATACTAACAAACACATCAACCACATCAGCACTATATTTATATGTTGTATATATACAGAGCCAGACACTGGAACTGTACCGATCTCCTTCCTGCCTAGGTGGAAGTGACTGTGGTTGGGATAGTTGTTGAGTTGAGGATTGCAACCCGTGGTTGTACAAAGGTATGATGACATTGAAATGAACATTCAGTTCCTGCCTCTGTGGCATGCTATTCAAAGATAGTAGGATTTCTGTTTAGAGATTTTTAGCTCACCTGAGCTTGAAGTGCTCAGGTGTGACCTATTGTGGTCAGTCATCGTCCATCATCAGTTGTTGTCTGTCGTTTGTAAACAACATTTTATATTTTGCTTGTAACAAATTATCTCAAGCTTATAGCTTATATTTCTAGCTAAAAATATTTAAAACTGATATAGAGCAGTATTTTTACTAAAGTCTAGTAATTTTTTTTTTATTTTGTGTAAAGGAATTAATTTTCTAAACTGGTACTATTTTTCGTGTCTGGCTTAGTGACTTTAATTGGGTTTCCATGTGACGGTCTTATTTGCATATTAATTAACCCGCCAAATTTCTAGACATCCCATTGGTTGACTGACTGACTTGTATATGACGTATTGGAAAAAACCCCGGTCTTAAAATAACTTACCCTTGCACCGTTTCCGGTTGTAAACGAAAATTCGTTTGTGCATCAAATTGGGTATGTCGGTGTAAACAAACTTTGTTTTAAGTTATTTAGTGATTGATAACTGATTGATAATAGATATAATTACATTCCGTAATAGTTTAGCTACACACGGATGTGCGTTTCGGACACAATTGTGATAAGGTAAGTAGTAAAATAGCCGATTAAAGGAAAATGCAACTTTGCTGAAATTGACAGGTCAGTATTGTGCTGTGTTTACACTGGTTACGAATAAATGATTTTGTTTCAGAGCTATCAGGATTAACATTGACAGTGTATGTTTAGTTTGTATATAGTTGCCATAGATACATAGTCTTAGTTTAGGGTTGAATTGGTTTATTGACTGATAAATATCATTGCATATTTAATTGAAATTGTATTTGTGTTTGATTAATTTACTTACAGTCAATATTTAATTATTTTTTATAAGGACTGCATTGATTGATCACAAACCTATACTTCTGTTTCTATAACATTTAATCATTAAATATTAATTATCAGAACCACATTAATTTACTATTATTGATAAATTAATTGTATTCGTGCAGAGTTGAAATAGATTTTGACATTTTAATTTACTTGCAAGCAATCACATAGTTGTACACTGTTTTTGATTTTACATTATGTGTTATATTTGTTTGCATATATTGGTATAGTGTGTATATATTTTATTCTATTTGTATTTTAATATGGTATGAGAAATTGAAGTGTTTGACGGATTGAAACATCTGATATTTGTGTATGGTGAAATAGACATTGCACTAAACAGTGATGTGAAATATTGAACATTATAAAGTGAACATTTATAGTGAATGACATTGATATGAAATAGAGTGACATTTGTGTTGAGACTATACATAATGTCAGTGACATTTAACAAAGTGACATTACTTAATACACTTAGTTACATTAGTGATTGACATTTTACATTACTTTATTTACAGTGAGAAATAATTGGAGTAAAACTTGTGTTTATAAGTATATGCCAGTAGAATAATGGCTTTGAAGAAAAGTGATATCAAAGTGATTGAGAGTGTGAGCGATGAAAAGGGTGCAGCATTTATCTCAGAAGAAGATAAATTGTTGTTAGATGCATTTCATGCAATGAAGTTGAAGAACCCGAAATTAAGTAAAGAACAGTTGTTGAAGTTGATGATGGAAGATGAAGAAATAGAATATGAAGATGAGAATTGGAACAAAAGCCAAGAAACAGGGAAACAAGATGTAAAGGAGCAGAAATCACAACATCTGGCATCATATCATTTCCCTAAACTGTCAAAATTTTACGGCGATGAAGGAAAAGGAGTAGTCACATGGCCGACATTCAAGTTTGAACTAGAATCTCTGATATCTGAGAAGATATATAGTGAAGAACAGATCTTGCTTGGACTTAGAAGATCTCTGATGGGGACAGCTGGAGATATTTTGAGAAGATTAGGTCCAGGTGTCAGTGTACAGAAAGTAATAAAGAAATTTGAATGTACATTTGGAGCTATTGACACTAAGGAGACCATACTTCGAAAATTTTATGCCAGTCAACAACTTTACATCAAGAGTTGAGTAAATTTACACACAGGCAATTAGTCTAGGAGGTTTACAGATGGGAGATGAAGATAGTCTGAAGAGTGTTGTTTACCAAGGACTAAAGAAGAAGATGAAACATAGAGCAGCCTACAAGTTCGACACAATCAGCGATTACGATAAATTTAAAATTGAATTGCGGAAGATAGAACAAGATATGACAGCCGAACGACCAGATCAGAAGAAATGCAACGCTGCTGTTAATATGGAAGGCAAGAAACAGACAGACATGGAAGAGATGAAGTCTTTGTTAGAAAAGCTGATTTCGAGAATGGATAGGATGGAGAAAGAAATAGAAGAATTGAGACAACAGAACTCACAACAATCTACTAATTATCAACAATATGGAGACTATGAAAGACAACAACAACAGCCATTGCGTTACACATTTAGGTCCGGAAGATACAAAATAAACAGTGGTGGAAGATCCCGAGGTGATGTAACGTACAGAGGACATGGTCGAGGCAATTTTCGATACCAACCCAGAAGACCTGTTAGTTCGAGAACCTTCGTACCAACCTGCTATCGATGTAACGAGAAAGGACACATGCAACATGAATGCCCAAAAGTTTAAGTGTTTTCAAGGTGGGGTCAATTGGGGGCACAAAGGTTAGACAAGACCCAAAATTAATTGGATAAACTAATGATTTGATAAAAGAATTATGCAACTTGATGGGAATAAAGAAATCAAGGACAACACCATACCATCCAATGGGAAATGGTGGCACAGAGAGATGGAACCGGACATTGTTAAATATGCTCAGGACACTGGATCCGGACAAAAAGCCAAACTGGAAAGCACATATCCTATCTTTGGTATATGCTTACAATTGTACCAGGCATGAAAGTACCAAAACATCGCCTTTTGAGTTGATGTTTGGCAGGACCCCCAAACTACCTATTGATTCAACATTTGAATCTGCAGAAATAGACAATAACAAAAATCAATCATCTAAGCAATATTTAGATCAGCTGAAAGATAGGCTAAAGCACTCACAGGAAGTGGCAAAACAGTATGCAGATACTGCAAGACTCAAGCAGAAGTCTGATTATGACAGAAAAGCTAAAGCAGCAAAACTGTTAGTAGGTGACAAAGTGCTGTTAAAAACCCTGTTTTCACGAGGGTAAACATAAAATAGCTGATAAGTTTGAGATGGAAACTTACACAGTTATTGAACAACCCAGGGAAGATATTCCAGTATACAAGATAAGGTCACCGACAGGAATAGAACGTACAATACACCGTAATCATTTGTTCCCTATAGAAACTAATGATGATAGTAGTCAAGATAGTGTAGATGATGTTTCTAGAGTAGTAGATGGAAGTGTCAAAACTGTTCCAACTGATAGTCAGAATAGAGTAGATGAAAAGGTAGATAGTAGGTTAGTAGATAGTCATGTCACTAATACGGATAGAGTAGGTGATTGTGATGATCGTGATGATCATGGTGATAATGATGATGATAATGATGATTGTGTACTTTGTGCATATGAGAGCGGAAAAGCCCATGGGTCTGTGATAAGCAAAGATGGACTAGGTAGTTTAAACAAAAATGAGGATGCACATCCTAAACCAAAACCTAGAGTTAGATTGAAGAAAAGTACCGATACTAGTAGAAAATAGTGATGATAAGGAGACGGTAACAGATGATGAAAGTGGTAGTCATGAGGTACAAGTTGATGTACATGTAGATAGGGTTACAGATGGTATGCAAGGTATTAAGACAATTGGTACCATTGAAGTACAGGCTAAGCCAAAACCATTACCACGTAAATCTTCAAGGATGAGAAAACCACCTGTCAGATATTCTGATTATCAGTTAGACATAGAAATTACAAGGTCCATGCATTAGATGTTATACTGTCATCACGAGTATTAGAAGAGATTGATTCAGATGTTGTACAGAAAATTATTAATGCTGTTATGCAATGATGTATTTAATGTAGTCATATGTTTTATGAGCTTTTATCCATATATATGCTTGACTGTTTTTATATTATACTACATACACTTGATATAGTAAACAGCTGTATCTATTTGAATTAAATAGATGAATTGATAAGTATTACTTGTGTAAATTAAATGTACTTGGATTAGAGATATGTACATATATTGGGCTGATTATATTGGTAAGTATAGTTTTAAGTTTGTCAGTACACCATGACTAAGTCATTGAGCATGTGTTGGAGGCAAGTATGATGAAAATTAATGCACTACATTGTATGTCATGTACTTAAGTTTATAAAAGCATATCTCACCTGAGGTTCTGAGTTTGATTCCTAAAGGGGCGTGTGCTTGTAATCTGTTATGATTATGGACTGACTGTTGTCGACGACAATGTTTTTTGTATCGTGATAACACGATGTTTGGTCAACGGGGAGCAACAATGGCGAGGCTTTAGACTGTTGCAACGAAGTTTTGACACAATGGTTTGGTTAGATTGGTTAATGACAATCTTATGTTTTTATATGGACTGTGAGGTTAATATTTATTTTTGACTAAATGACGAGACGTCATTTCATGGACAGGGGGAGTATGTGACAGGGTGCATTTCCCGTCATTATTATATGTTAGTAGTTTTTAACCTATTTAATAGGGTATAATAGTTTGACGTAATGTAGGGAATCGTTTCACAAACAGTAGAAAAGTACCAAAAGTTACATAAAAATGAGGTGTCATGCTTGTTTTCTTATCAAACATGGTTTAAAAATAAATTTAAATATTAACTTTAGTAATTATTGTTAAATTATTTTCGTATTTAATTTGTTTTGCACAGGAAATGCAAGAGATTATATCCTGTCAAAACAAACAAAATGGCGGACGTAGTGTTTGTTTCCACTTGGGACAAAATATAAAGGACTTGTCCACTGTAAATAAGAACTTAACGATGTAAAAGCACAGTATTTCTTGTGCTTTGAGGATTTTTCTCCATTATTTACAAAATCATTGGATTCAGAAATTGGTAATAAATCTTACACAGGCTATAGTTATAATTATGTCAATTTAATTTTACTTTCAAACTGCTTTTGTTGAAATGAGTTGTTTTGGTTCTACTTATTTTCTAATCAACAAAATTATATAAGTACTCTGAACTATAATTTGTTAAAGTGTAACAATTTACATATCTTTTAAGGTGATTGGGAAAAAACTGACGACTATAATTTCATGTATAAAATCTTTTAAAAATTGCAATGTTATTGATTTCTGCTGAGTTTTTTTATATTAAATTAACATGTTGAACTTTCCAGCTAATATTTTTCAAATTTTCTTTGCACATGTTGATTACCAGTGTGCCTTTATTTTAAATTAAATTTTACTTTAAAATGTTTCAACTTTTGTTGATGAATTAATAGAAATGAATAGGCCTATCTATGCTGAGTTACAAGCAGCGGCTAATCAAATACTTCTGTACATATACTGTTCATCTGTATTCTCGCGGTACTTAACCTTTAAGTAAATATTTGGAGCAAAAAACAACTAACAAAACATTTTCTTCAATAACATGCTATAAATTAAACTTTTTCAAGAAAATAACAACTGGAAATTGTGTTTAAAAGTAAAGTATTCGTCCTTAAATTATTCTGTGTTTCAATGCACCATGCAGCCATCTTGAAAAATTACGTCATCGTTAATCTCGCGGTAAAACTTTTGTTTTGAAATAAGTTTACGGTTAGTGTATAAACAAACACAAATACACTTTAAATTGTCGGATTGTAACCTTTAACAAATATAACAAAACAATAATTTGAGTCTTCATTTATATTTACTCAAGCAGACAAAAGTGTAGACATTGACCCCCTAATGTCTACCGATAGCTGCAAGCTGATACGAAAGTTATTTATATTTATGGTTTCACATCATATTATTTTCTTAAAGAAAACCAAAAATATGTTAGATGTTGACAATTAAGCATGAAAATCCGAAGATAAACAATTACCGCGAAAATAGAGATACCGCGAGAATACCGATGCCGAGTATATTAGTATACACCTACATTGTATAGGCTGTTCAATATGTGATAATTTTCTCCAGTAAATATTATATGTTGTTTATTATATAATTATTTATTTGTCATTTTCTGCCAAAACTGCAATTGTAATATAGAAGTAGCAATTTACCTTCACTGGTAATAAAACTTAATTACAACTATATGTGCGCATTGCTTGACGAGGAGAGCTACAACTAATCTTTTGATGCATAAATCTATTGTAAATGGCCCGATCCTATTGTCCATACTAAACCAACCCATTTCAGTTCAAATCTATTTTATATATGTATAAATGATTTGCCATAAAACTGTTAAATATACATAAAGTGTTTGATGGTGTAGAATCATCATGTAAATTTATCATGGCATCATGGTTGCTGTAACACTCAACTATTGATCTAATGTTTTTAGTTTATTGTTATTGTATTTAAATATTAGGCACACTCACTGGCATTAACCATTACAATGGCATTACACAAATACAACTCTACTATACATCAAGTGATGCCTCATAAATACACAAAACCAAGCCTGTAAAAAGGAAACATAAATCGAATCGAAATATTCAACTATAAATGATGTTTAAAATAAATATCAAATTAAGTCACTGCTAAATAATTGCAGCTCTATATTGAAAAGACTTTATCATTTACTAATTTGAAAAACATTTAAACAAGTCATTTTAAAATTAAAAAAATTTCCTCAAGGCATGGTTTATTTTATATGGGAATATTTTCCATTTATTCATATTCAACTTCAGACAGTTAAATGTAATTGCATAGATAATGTCAATAATTAATTGTTCATATTTGGTTGGATGCAAAATAAGTCAAGATAAGATTCTTATTCACATTTTCTTGTTTAAAAAAATAAATAAAAGTGTAAATATGATGTTAACCATCTAACTACTTGGCCATTTGGAAGAACTAATCACATGACCTTTTCTTCACATTTAGTTAATATAATACAAGACCAATAGACGATGGACCTCAGATCTAAAGAAAGATTACAAAGCTTGCACAGTTACAATGGCACTCAGGGGTGTGGAAATCATATGCCCGACTTGTCCAATGCGGGTAATTTTACTGTCGGACAAGTACATTTTTCCTGAAAAATATTTTCATATTATTATAAAATAACAAATTGTGTTTTATTTATTATTTAAAGAAAACACATCATGAAGGAAGACCTGGAATAAAACTATATTTTTGTTTGGACACGTTACTGTTGATTGCAGACAAGTAGATTTTCTCAATAAACTTGTCCATGGACTAGTAAATATTTTTCATATTTCCACACCCCTGTTGCACAGATGACTGTTAGTAATGGGTGTTCTACTGTTTGCTATGAAGATTAAAGAAACATTTTCATTAAAGAACATTTGACCACAATATCTAATTTTATTAATTTGCTTTACAAAACCAATATCATGTTAACTAGTTGTTTCGCTGTTACTTATGAAGATAATCAAGGTAACAAGCAAGCAAATCATGTGGCAGTTCCTACAGTCTCTAATATTTATGAATACTGTTTCTCTTGAGTCTCTTCTGTCAGCTATAATAACACAACTGACAAACATTTCATTATTGTGCATCTAATTTTGTATACCCGGTACATATTTTATATTGAACATCAACTGCATGAGCGGCAAATATTGTTCTAATTATTAAAATTTGCATGCCGGTAACAACAGTGTACATGTATATAATCCCAAGATAATAGTTCATTGTCTTGTACAACAACTAGTGGAAACTTTAAAGTTGAATGCAAAGAGTCCTTGTTTTATGCACTGAAAATGTAATATGCATAGCTTAATATAAAGTTAACATTCTAGATAAGAAATAACACACAAAATTATTTGACATAAGTCCAACATTTTTTTGAAGAATATTCTGAAACATTAGTAATAATATTCAATTGTGTCTAGGTTATTCATAGTTTTAATGCTGTCATTTATTTCAATGATAGTTGAATGCAAAGAGTCCTTGTTTTATGCACTGAAAAAGTAATATGCATAGCTTAATATCAAGTTAATATTCTAGATAAAAAAAAATAAAAAAAATAAAATGGTAAACTATTTCAAAACTTTTATGAATGTAGTAAATGTTGTAACCATGGTAACACAGTTTGCTTGCTTCTTCATAAACACAACTCTTAATACATGAATCTATTTCACAATATATTGTATTTTGTTTAATAAAAGCAATAGTGCATTAGGTGCTTCCTGATGCATTGCATTAGGATTGTTCTATTTCGATATCTGTATGGTGTAAGTAAAATGTTGCTGTTAGGTGGTGTAGTTTATCTGTATCTATACTCACCAAAGGATGCCGTTTTGTGTATATTTGTTTAAAGGACATTGCTTTAACTATCAACCTTCACTTCTTAAAGAAAGAACATATTAGTTATGAATAAAAAGAAACAAACACCTTAAAAAATGTTGTTTTTAGTTATTTTTATTGTTACCGTGGTAACCATGGTAACTGATTGATAGTAAAGTTCCTTTTTTTTCATCAGTTGGGAAGGTCATCATATACCCATTCTACAGTTCAATTTTTGTGTAAATTGTACATGTTATATTAATTTTACAGCACTTTTAGTACACCCATAGTATTATTTATGTTTGTCATAAAACAATTCAGCACTGGCAAATAATACAGTTTAAATCAATTCAGCACTGCAAGGGTTAAGAAAGTCGGGAGTTAATCATTTCATACCTCCTGCAAATTACTTTACGGCATTATTTAAATAGGAAAGGAAATTGAATCAGAATGAGAAATCAGTTAATAACTCGCAAATATTAACCAGAGATTCATTAACACATTCAAAATTAATTGTTTTTGTACAATGAAACCAGTAGTACTTTAACCCTTTCAGTTGAAAACAATTCAAACAACATAGGCGGAAATAATATGCCATAAAAACCGGTTTATGGTCCAACAAAAAACAGAAGTTTAAAACTAATTAGTAACAGTGATCTGTCTAAAACAATGTCAACATTTTTTTATTGAATTTCTGCCAGGATAACTTGTATGCTATTTTAAATCTGTATTGTTTAATGGGCCTGAATGTGTGTTAAAATTTCTTTGTCTGTCCTAATTGTGTTAACTTATTGGTCCATTTTATTCTTATCTTGATTGGTGTATATAACCGCTGTATAAGAAATCAGGTGTAAATCATATCATATCTGTTGCGAATGACTTAACAGTTTTAAATCGGAATGTGAAAGGAAAGTGACATACAAAACTAAGTCATAAATATTTATTATTGAATAGATCTTTGGAACAAAGTAATCAGTGCTGCTTTGATCTTTCCAGTGGATATAATACGCCTGAAACATTCCATTGTAAAACACTAGCAATTATTATTGAGTTTAAAAACAGAAAAGTAGACATTACTATATTTTAAATTGGTCGACACATGTGACTCGGCTCTTGAGCGAATTTCTTTGAGCCAAATTGTCATAATAAGGTAGATAAAAGATTTGTTTACTCTGAGATGTTTAATTCCCAGTAAAATGTTGGTTGAAAAAAGCAAGTATTCTTTTTCATTGCCCTTACCCTTTTAATTCTTCTGTAATTATACTGTAGTCAGAGACATTTGTTTCTATGCAGTAAAACATTTTTTGTTGTGAATTTGAAACAAATGACTTGGAACATTTTTTTGAAAAAACAACAACAACAAAAAACAACAACAAAAACTCTTAAACAATAGGAGCTCATTCTCTTTTTAGCTCAACTGAGCATGAAATGCCACTTATCATAGTCTTCTTGTTGTCATAAATTTTCAAAAGTTGTATGCTGTATTGTGTGATATTATTGACCTGGAAATCATGAATATTCCGTGTATTTTCGTAAATTTATTTTAAGCTACTAACTTAGATAGGAGACTCAGACATGAATATGTATTGATTAAATCCGTACTACGTAACAGTTGATACTGTAGTGCAGCGGTTCACTGGGTAGGACGTGACACCAGATATTGGCCATTTATCTTGCCAAAATAGAGCAGCGATATAGAAAACAGCTCCAACAACGGTAAGTAAAACACCGATTTCAAATATTCTGTTTACAATTTTATACTTGAATGTGCTGACCTAGACTGCCAACTAAATTGCAAAGACCGTCATATACTTACTTTGACCGATATAGTAGATGAACAGTGAATAATCAGTAAATAAACGTAAACTGCTTGCTGAAAAAATGCAGCTCCTCGTTTGTTTCTTTCAATTATTGATGAGTTTAACCCTGTTTAGGAAAATGTGAATCAAGCGATTGTTTACGAATACTATAAAGAACATTTATTGAAATTGTCAGCAACTTTTGTTGCGTATTAAGTGAGTTTTACTTCTTAAACAATGCCAACTCGTGTACTGAGTATAGCATGCTCGAGAACGGAGTATTGCATTGTACCAATATTTAGTGTACTGGGTATTGCGCAAAGAGCCATTCCCATTTTTAATGATTTATACCATAAATACATAACTTTTATTAAATAAAATAGTAATTTTCCAAAGCTTTATCGCTACATATAATATATTATACAATAATAATAGTAGAATCGATTAATATTATACAAATATGGACTTCAATATCTAGTGATGGTGCAAAATCCATATTGAACGAGACGACACACATGATATTGCACAGCTAAAAAGTCCATAGATCTACTTGTTTTATTATATGACTTATAAAATAAACGACAGCTGATCAAATTGTTAATAAAACACAATTTTATGTTTTATTAATTATATTTAAACAAAAAGACAAGTAAATCAAGTAAATTAAATGCTTATCTTAACTCACTTTTACGTTTTTTCTCAGAGGCACTTTTATTATTGAAATTCACCATCGCTAAAGAAAAGGTAAATGAGAATAACATTCAGCGATGTCGATTATCTGTGCATTTAATCAAACACAAATAAAAAAGACATAATATCCACTGAACATAGCATCACAAATATAATTGGAGCTACAAATGACAGCGTAATATGACGCCATCTTTGTACAAAACAACGTCGTGTGCAATATCAACTTATATTTGCACGGTTTATGTAAAAAACGTGCAATATCATATATTATTTTCTTTTGAGGGTGTGTGGCTGAGCCATTTACCACGATCAGCTACGAATAGCCAATCGTGGTGGATCGCACAACAGTGGGAATCATAAACGGAGTATTTATCGTGCAAGCTTGATCGTATTCCGGGTTTTAGCGAGCAGTGAAATGTTTTGTCGACAAACCCCTTACTGAGTACATGAACATTTTTACGTCATAGCATTTATCCGCTTATGCAAACTGTTAAAACAACATACCAATGAACTAAAGACAGGCAAAAGTTACACAATTAGCCATATACACTATAGTATTTAAAACAATACGAACGGCAAATGACGTACTCGTTCACCAAACGCTATTTAAGTATGTCAAACTAAAGTGTAATGAAAACCAAAAAAGACACACACCATACACCGGCTGACTTACACCGATAAAACATCACAGTATATTAGTAAACAATACTCAGTACAGTAGCCTGCAATACCCAGTACACGAGCAACTGAATAAATCAATCCTCAGTACACCTGTCACAATAATATTGCAGTCCATATTTCAGCCATCTTGGAACATGTATTCATTATAGCATATGTAAACAATCACTCGATTGGCCTTTTTTATATACATGTTTAAAGTAATCAATAATTGACTGAAATGAGCGAGGACCGGCAATTTGTCAGCGAGCATTTGTTTTTTAAACGATGATTGTGTACTGTTCATCAACAACATGGTCATAGCAATTACACGAATGTCTTCCAAATTTATTTGGCAGTCTACATAAGCACCTGTTTATAGCATATTATCAACAAATTACTTTAGATCGGCATAAAACTTGCCGTCTGTGTAGTGAACCTGCTCTATTTTGGCTCGATAATGGGCCAATATTCGGTGTCACGTCTTACCCAGTGTGATAGTACGCAAAGTTTGTTAGCATGATATTTTGGGTTCGAATCCCATAACAGGCACATTAAATTTATTGAATTTATTTATTTTATTAAATTGATTCATGACACGGAATCTAATTATCAACCTCGATTCTTACACAGAAGAGAGTTACATCGATACTGCGAGCGAAACAGAGTCTTTGTGAAAGCAATTCTATGTAGATACAATAATTAAGCTAACAAAAATAAAAAGGAAAAAAAAATAAATAAAAAAATGTCATGAGAATACGTGATGCTGAAGTAGTGAATTAAAAGAGAATAATAAAAAGAAAGATTTTATCAGGATTCGAACCACAGTCATTATGATTCAAAGTCTTAAACACTATCCACCGCGCTATAATTCCAGACACATTTTGAACGGGTTGTTTGTTATACGACTATGTAATCTGTGCTTTACTCGCTAGATAAACGTAAAACCGATATAAATAAAACAGCCGAGCGCTACCGGAGATTAATGAGTGCCAGGTCAATAAAATCGTACTAAAGATACCTGTATCTTTACATGTTAGAAAAGGAAACCCCGAAATTGTTAAACAGATCCTGCCATTGGTGCAAAATATGTCAATATCAAATGCAGTTAGTGCATACATGATCGAAATAGTAGAACAAGGTGAAAAAGGGTCCTTTTGGAATAACATTTTATAATCATTTCTGCACTGGGGCGGGTTTTATTCTAGTGATTAACTATTTATTTCTCTACTAACTGCCGCACTGTTGCAATGATGAGTTAAAGTTCATCATGTCACACTTACTGTTATTGTCCTTAATTTAAGTATGCAAATATCGTTAAATATTTTCAATTCATTTTTTAAATTGACCATATCAATTGTGTCGTATGGTTTTAAGTTTTCTTTTGTTCACTATAAAATGTTCTTTGTTATAAATTAGGTTCAATGTAACCTAATACTGCCGAAATACTCACATGAAAGATCCAGTGTATATAGTTTCTTTTTAGCTCTCCTGAGCACAATGTGCTCATGGTGAGCTTTTGTGATCGCCTTTTGTCCGTCGTCTGTTGTGCGACGTTCGTCATCAACATTTACCTCGTGGACACTCTAGAGGCCACATCTAGCTATTGCCCAATCTTCATGAAACTTGCTTAAAACATTTGTCCCAATGATATCTCAGATGAGTTAGAAACTGGATCATGTGGGGTCAAAAACTAGGTTACTAAGTCAAATTAAAGAACAATCTTGTGAAGACTCTAAAAGTCACACATTTTGCCCAATCAATATGAAACTTTAATGATATCTTGGCCAAGTTTGAAAATGAATCTGCTCTATTGAAAAACATGGCTGCCAGGGGGTGGGGCAGTTTTCCATATATGGCTATATAAAAAGCTTGTGAACACTCCAGAAGTCACATTTTTTGCAGAATCAACTTGAAACGTGCTCAGAACATTTGTTCTTATGATATCTCGGCTGATTTTGAAAATGGTTCCACTTCATGGAAAAACATAGCCGTCAGGGGGTAAGGTCGTTTTCCTTATATGGCTATAGAAAAAGCTTGTGAACACTCCATAAGTCAAATTTTTTCCCAAATCAATATGAAACTTGCTCAGAACATTTTTTGTTATGAATCTCAGCCGAGTTCGAAAATTGTTTTGCTCCGTTGAAAAACATGGTCACCAGGGGGCAGGGCAGTATTCCTTAAATGGCGCTTTTGAACAATCTAGAGGCCACATTTATTGCCCAATCTTCATAAAAGTTGCCCAGAACATGATATCTCGGACGAGTTGGAAACTGGATCATGTTGAATACAAAACTAGGTCAGTAGGTCAGTTTGAATTAACGCTTGTGAACACTCCAGAAGTCATTATTTTACCCAATCTTCTTGAAACTCGCTCAGAACATTTGTTTCAATAATATCTCGGACGAGTTCGAAATTGGGTCACGTGGGGTCAAAAACAAGGTCACCAGGCCAAATTTAACCAAAAGCGTGTTGACAATCTAGAGGCCACATATGTAACCCATTCATCATGAAAACTTGTTCAGAACATTTATCCCAGTGTCTCTGATCAGTTGAAAACTGGATGACGTGGGGTCAAAATTTAGGTCACAATGTCAAATTAAAGAAAAAGCTTGTGAACACTCGAGAAGTCACATTTTTTTGCCCAATCTTCTTGAAACTTGCGCAGAACATTTGTTTTAATGTTATCTAGAACGAGTTTGAAACTGGGTCATGTGGGATTAAAAACTAGGTCACCAGGTCAAATTGAACAAAAAGCTTGTGAACACTCTAGAGACAACATTTATAGGCCAATCATCACGAAAAACTTGCTTAGAACATTAATCCTAATGATATCTGGGACAAGTTCAAAAACAGTTCACATGGGGTCAAAAGTAGGTCAGATTGAAAAAAAGCTTGTGAACTCTCTAGGGGCTACATTTTAGCCAAATCGTAATGAAACTTGCTCACAACAGTTCAATTCCTTAGTCCTTCAGATGAGCGACCTAAGGCCATATGGCTATCTTGTTTACTGGTATCATAACCATGTGATACTTTTCTTTTGCTTTACCATTGTACTGCTTATAGGTTGAACAATTATAGCTTTGCAAGCGGTTTAAAGTGTTTATTTGTTTTTGTCAAGTTAAAAAATCTTAAAAATTATTTTAAATTTATAATTATTATCAAATGTGTGTATTGTGAGATATGTTTCTATATGGACAGAGATACAGATTAGTTTTAGTTGAATAAGTGTCAATAAGCTTCAAAATGGCAAATAGAAGAGTAAACACGAAGAAGGGATCAGTTTCCAAGGAATTGACGGATTTTCTACAGAAATGTGATGAACACGAGAAAGAAAAACTGAAAATGTTCTGCAAAAGACACAGGAAACTGTGCTGCGCTAAATGTTCCCGTGAGCACAGGTATTTCCGACAATTTCTGCAAGTTTTTGTAGTGCTATAAGTCTTTAATAGTCATTACCATTTTTAGCTCATGGTGAGCTTTAAAAGCGGGCTCAACGCAAAACGGTTGTAACTGACATTTTTTTACAAAAATGACTTTACTGCATATTTTGTATTGATTTACCAATATCTATCACCTGCGAAAATATTAGCCCAAAATTCTACCATTAACTATAAGAAAAACATTAATTGGCATCAGGTGGTATCTGAAAATGTAATATTTGTTTACTGCAAAACAGTCGTAACTGCAGTTACGACTGTTTTGCACACAAATAAAAACATAAACAATCTGTAACAAGGTGAGTATTTCATATGAGTAATTACTGTAAAACCATTATTATTTGTCGGACAATAATTTTTTCGTGGATTTTCGTGGGTCAGCTCAACCACGAATTCAAATGTAAGACGAACGTTTATGTCCGAAGTCTTATATCCGAAATTATTAGTATCTGCACTAACGTGGCGTCAGACTAAACGGGCGCAATTACGTTTGACCCATGTTTGGGTGATTGTGTTACCTCCCTTGATTATCATTTACTGTGAATACTGAAATGATGTTAAATTATACTATGATTGAAAATATATATACTTGTATGATGTTTCCTTCTTGAAAGAACAGATAATACTGACAGAATAATTGAAAGGTACAGATTGCTCAATTGTCATCCACGTATCGATATTCGCAGTTTGTCACTTGTTATTTTAACTGGCTTAGTGTCAAACTGCCATTAATAGGACCCACTGTTTTATTACAATTATACAAGACACTATGGGTACCACTATTAATTGGACTGTTTATTGCGATACTGGTATATTGAACCTATGTTTAATCCCGCTTATTGGTATGGTGTTGTTACACAAGGGACCTTGTTATCGCGAGAATGAGGTGATAAGATACGGACAATGCGGGTAATTGACACGTTGTTGATTCAGTAGATGTCAACTGAGGGCAAGAGTTGTTAGAATAAAAACAAAAGGCACACAGATACAGTATTTTTTTAAGGTTTTTGGCAAACAATCGAAATACATGAATTTAAGATCCAACGAATATGCCCGATTTTACGAATCCACGAAATTTATAGTCAACAAAATTAAACGAATCCACAGTATATAACATCACAAGTTACATCATTTTATCTTTGTTTTATAAACTTTATACTGATAACTCAGTGGTATATAGTTGTTTAAAAGAAAATACAAATATAGAGGGTAATTGATTATAACATTCTATTATGTGAAGATATTAAAAGATATCAAACATAGAAACAACCTGTTATGCTTCTTGGCTGACATTGCTTGGCAACTAATGAAGTTTAGGCATGTTTGTTAAATTAAGGTCATTATTTTTTTAATTATTGTATGCAGGTTTCCTTTAAATTTTCTTTAAAAACAAATTTCTTTTATGGTTTTTACAGTCCTGTAAAATTGTGTCCATGCATGCATGAACACGGTCCTATTTTATTGTGAAAAATGCGTCATTGCAAAATTAATGTCTGCATTGTATACCTGCTACAACTATGATTTTAATATTGGTGTTTTTGTCAGTATTTTGCAACATATTTTGGCCTAAGCTGTACATACTGAAATGAACATAAATATTTTATCAAATATCATCATTTTGGTACTGACCATACAGATATTTTAAAAATGTATGATACCAAAAAATCAAACATTAAATTTTTTTTAACAATGGTAAAATAACATTGGGACGCTAATTTGATAACACACCCCAAATGCAATACATACTATGTTTAACAACTTTGTCTGCATTTAAAATTAAACAATTAAAAAAATTCAATTTGAAATGTTTTTTAGAATGGCAAAATATTACTTCAGTTGTTTTAGGAAATACAATAATAAAAATACATTAAAATATAACAATAATGATAGCAAACGTTGTTTCAAGGCAAAAAAAAACAACTGCTACTAATATTTGACATTTTATTTGATGCAGACTCTGGCAGTCTGCGACTAAGGATTGTGGTTGCTCTGGTAATCAAACTGAAAGTAAATAATTAATTCTGAAAATTTTGGTAAAGATGGTCTCAATTCAGGATTTCACGGTGATTTTGAATTAGACTGCAACCTGATGATGGTGTTAATGTGTACCCAGTAGATATTGGTGATGATGCTGGTTAAATGCTGATGAGGAGATGGGTGAAGATGTTGATAATGATGATATGTGTTCACATGTTAGTGAATACATTGTTTAAATGTTAGTGATAAGTCTGTAAATGTTAGTAATGAGAAGTGTGTTGATGTTAGTGATGAGAAGTGCATAGATGTTAGTGGTGAGAAGTGTGTAGGTGTTAGTGATGAGAAGTGAGAAGTGTGCAGATGTTAGTGATAAGAAGTTTGTAGATGTGAGAAGTGTGTATATGTAAGTGATGAGCATTGTGCATACATTAGATGGTAGTAATGAGAAGTGTATAGGTGTTAGTGATGACAAGTGTGTAGATATTAGTGATGAGAAGTGTGTAGATGTGAGAAGTGCGTAGATGTTAGTGAAGAGAAGTGTGTAGATGTTAGTGATGAGAAGCGTATAGATGTTAGTGATGAGAAGTATGTAGATGTTAGTGAGGAGAAGCATGTAGATGTTAGTGATGAGAAGTATGTAGATGTTAGTGATGAGAAGTGTGCAGATGTTAGTGCTGGAAAGTGTGTAGATGTTGATAATAATGATATGGGTGTAGATGTTGATGATGATGATATGTGTGTAGATGTTGATGATGATGATATGTGTGTAGATGTTGATGATGATGATATGTGTGTAGATATTGATGATGATTATATGTGTGGAATTCAGTGATGATAATGGTTAGATGCTGATAGGGGTGCAACAATATGGCAAAACCCGTATTGCAATATATTGCCATATAGTAAACCTGTATTGCAATACATATTGAATATTTACTTAAAATATGCACTTTGTTTATAAACATTATTTGGCATGCCCATAATTAAAATATCAAGACAAAACATAACATTTTCAGAACAAGTCACTTGACATGTTGTGCAAACATCTTACTGCATAAAGGCAAACCAATGACAATTCAAGCAACAATGAATTTTGGACGTGTTTTAACACAAAACAATGTGATATTTCACAATCATGGGCATTGGATAGATTCAATTGGATTGGAGATTATATTTGTGACTGACGACAAATATGCTTTGTTCATCTCAGAATTATAAAGGACACTGTGTTAAGAGTGAATTAAAAAAAATGTCAATGTTAATTACAATTTTCCTTAATATTAGTTTTATGCATAAGTTAAAAAAAAAATGTGCATATTCTACATACTTAAACTACAATCATTTATGTATGTTTGGTGTTGTATTACAAAACAACAACAAACAAATTCTGTTAACAAATTTATACCCTTTAGTACAAGTTGATGTGCTGACTTTTGAACATCTATTATATCAAGGGAAATCACTATTAACTTAAATTTTATTTAATGACAAAGGATAATCAAAGCTATATTGGCAACCCTCAGCTTGATTGAAATTAATATGTAACAATGTATTTTGTTCATCTGTACATAAGTTACCATGTATATTGCGATACAGTAAAAGCGTATTGCGATACAATATTTTTATCGTGTATTGGAATATAGTGATATATCAATATATTGTTGCAGCCCTAGATGCTGGTAATGAGAATTATGAAGTTGTTGGTGATGATATGCATGTAGATCTATGTGATTATAAGACTGTGTTAAGCTGTTGGTGATAATTTGAATGTGTGTAGATTTTGTTTCAAATACGAATGAAGATATTGGTGATTATTATGGTGTAGATGTAGATGATCAGAAGTGTGTAGATGTTGGTGATGAGAAGTGTATAGATGTTAATGATAATGCTGTCTAGCTGATAAAGATACGAAAGGTAAAATGTTAGTGATGAGAAGTCTGTATAAGATGTTATTGGTGAAGTTGCTAATTATAAAAATATAGTCTAAAGTGTTTATGATGATAAGGGTGTAAATGTTGGTGTAGAGAAGTATGTTGCTGATGTGGTGAGAAGTATGTTGCTGACATATGATGTAGGTTTGAGTGACAATAATCATGAACGAGTCAATTTTATGGTGGTAATGTTATGGATAATAAGGATGATATAACTGTAAATGATGCTGATAATATTGATGAATATGGTGGTGGAAGTGACAGTGATGAATAATTTCTAGCAACCAACTTATATTGATACCAGGCTGACAAAGTCAAGCACAACCAAGCACTATAGTAATTCAAATAACCGTGATCAACCATTTAGTACATGCATATTGTACCAACAACATTTTATACAAAAATAAGGAAACGTGTTTCAATTCCCCATGATTCAGAAATAAGCTAGAAAGCACTATCAGAGCACGGACCTCTCCCATTTCAGTTTAATCCCCCACGAGTGCAACTAATGGATACAGCATGATCAGGGAATTTGTCCCTATAATAAAGGATCCTTAAATTCTGGATCAATACAGTGATTCAGATCACAAATAAATGTAATCATTTGTTCACTTGCCCATATTCAACCTTCCATGAAAAATTCAAATTACAAACTGACTAACAAACCAACAATGGCAAATCATAACCTCTTAGGTCATTGAAATTGCTGTTCACTTTTAAATAATCATATAATAATGTCATATTGTGTCATTCTGTCATTATAAAAATTACTGCTCACTGATCAGTGTTCATATTGTTATAAAAATAGTTAAAATGTTGTGTCAATTTCAATAAAAACATTTAAAGATTAAATGTTCAATATACACTAGGAAGAAATAATAATAACAACTTCAACGATTTTGATGTATGAAGAAAAATATCGAATTAATTTTTCAGATACGACCGTTTTGTACCAAAAACTAATTACAACATTTAACAATTTTTAGCGCGAAACGGTCGTAACTGGATATTTTTCAAATATCTCAGTAAACTATTAAAACACAAAATATAAACTGATGTTCGCTTCAAATTTATACAAAAACCATACTTTATGCAAAAGATTAAGTCTGCATTGATAAAAACAAAAGTGTTTATCAGTTTTTCTGTTCTCCTGAAAACCGTTTTGCCCTCAGCCCGGGACAAAAATGTTGTGATCACCGTCTGTCATGTATCGTTAACATTTCACTTGTTAACACACTGTAGACCACATGTATGGCCCTGAATCTTCATATAAACTGCCCAGAGCATTTGTTCCAATGATATATAAGTTTAAAACTGGGTCATGTGGGGTCAAAAACTAGGTCACCAGGTTAAATTTAAAAAAAAGCTTGTAACAAAAACACTATAGAGGCCACATTTTTGGCCCAATCAACATGAAACTTGCTCAGAACATTTGTTGTTATGATATCTAGGTTGATTTGGAAAATCTTAAAGTTTGCCCTTTGAACTACTTGTACAATTTTTGTTCTGTTTACATGAAACTTCTCACACTTCATATTCAAAAGGAGTAGTAGTGCGTGACATAATTTTTGCGTTAATCAGATTCAAGATGGCTGACTGATGCTAATCTTGGTTTTGTTAAATTTTGCGAAGCGATAGATTTCAATGGAACTTCATGCAGTTGATGAACATAATGCTTATTTGCGCCATGACAGATCGAGGCTGGACAGGCATTTGTATTGCACCAGGTAAACAGCAGTAAGTAATCTTCTGTTGTGGGTCATTTTGTTGGCTACGAGCTGGTCTCTGTCATTGCAAGTACTCTGGTGGGTCATCATTGCCCTCTTGTTTGAAGTTAACAATAATAGAATCAGAATAGGTACTATTTTTGAAATTCATGTTGACTGTATTGAAATTCTTAAGTGCTTGCACCTTTTTCTATAGGCATATGCTTTGTATTAAATTCCTGCTCTACTAAATGTTTGAAGGCATGAATAATAACAAGAGATGTTTGTTAAAGTGTATGCCCCCCCCCCCCGACTTGCAGCCAAGTCGTGAATATGTGCAATTGTTAAGAATTTTGTTTAATATTGTATATTGTATGTGCACAATAACACATGGGGAGGAAATTAAAGTTGATGCTTTACAAAGTAAATATAATGCTGAAAGAAAGATACAGTATAAATGTGGATTTATTTTTACGGAGAAAACAGTTTTCATGTTACAAGCCTCTGTGACCTTGACCTTTGACCTGTTGACCTCAAAATTGATCGTCATCTTTCCTAGTAACCAGCATACCAACTTCAATGATCGTAGGTCAAAGCGTATTCTACATATCATGCTGAAACGAAATGGTCTTCAGAGGAAACAGTGTTCATGTTACAAGCCTCTATCACCTTGACCTTTGACCTGTTGACCTCAAAATTGAAAGGCGTCTTCCTTTCCTAACAAGTAACCAGCATACCAATTTAAACGATCGTCGGTCAAAGCGTTCTCTAGATATCATGCGGAAACGAATTTCATGTTACAAGCCCCTGTGACCTTGACCTTTGACCTGTTGACCTCAAAAAACCAATAGGCATCTTCCTTTCTTCCCAAGTAACCAGTATACCAACTTAAATGATCGTAGGTCAAAGCGTTCTCTAGATATCATGTGGAAACGAAATGGTCAACGGACAGACAGACCATCCGACCGACCGACCAACCGACCGACCGACCGACCGACCGACAGGTGCAAAGCAATGTACCCCACTTCTTCAAAAGGGGGCATAATTATTGTGCAGAAACCGTTCTTGTATTTTTAGTAACATTGACCTTGACCTTGATCTCACCATCCCATATGCAATCCCAAGCGTGGTCTAGATACAAGGTATATATCTATGAAGTTTCATTCAAATATTTTGATACATTCTAAAGTTATTGAGCGCAAACCATTTTTCTATTTTTAGTAATGGAGACCTTGACCTCACCCACCCTATATCTTTATATGCAATCCCAATCGATGTCTCGATATATGGTATCTATGTATGAAGTTTTATTAAAATATCTCGATGCGTTCCCAAGTTATTGAGCGGAAACCGTTTTACTATTTTTAGAAATAGTAACCTTGACCTTGACCACACCCACCCCATATGCAATCTCAAGAGAGGTCTCAATATAAGGTATCTATGTATGAAGTTTCATTAAAATATCTCGATGCGTTCTCAAGTTACTAAGCGGAAACCGTTTTTATATTTTTAGCAACGGTGACCTTGACCCCTCCCACCCCATATGCAATCCCAAGCGAGGTCTCGATATAAGGTTCATATGTATCAAGTTTCATTAAAATATCTCAATGCTTGTCAAGTTATTGAGCGGAAACCGTTTTTCGATGTTTAGTAATGGTGACCTTGACCTTAACCCCACCCACCACATATGCAATCCCATGAGAGGTCTCTATATAAGACATTAAGTTTCATTAAAATATCTTGATGCGTTCCGTTCTTAAGTTATTGAGCGGAAACCATTTTCTATTTTTAGTAACTGTCACCTTGACCTTGAACACACCCACCCCATATGCAATCTCAAGCAAGGCTTCGATATAAGGTATATATGTATGAAGTTTTATTAAGTTATTGAGCAGAAACAGTTTTTCTATTTTTAGTTATGGTGACCTTGATCTTGACCCCACCCACCCCATATGCAATACCAAGCGAACTCTCGATACATGGTATCTACGAATGAAGTTTCATTAAAATACCTTTATGGAATCTTAAGTTATTGAGCGGAAACCGTTTTTCTATTTTTAGTAACGGTGACCTTGACCCCACCCACCCCATATGCAATCCCAAGCGAGGTCTCGATATCAGGTATATATGTATGAAGTTTCATTAAAATATCTCGATGCGTTCTCAAGTTATTGAGCAGAAACAGATTTTTTTTATATTTTTAGTAACGGTGACCTTGACCCCCTCACCCCGTATGCAATCCCAAGCGAGGTCTCAATATAAGGTGTCTATGTATGAAGTTTCATTAAAAAATCTCGATGCGTTCTCAAGTTATTGAGCAGAACCGTTTTTAGTTCACCTGAGCACAAAGTGCTTGTGATCGCCCATTGTCCGTCGTCCGTGCGTGCGTGAGTCAGTCTTCAACTTTTCATTCAAACGACATCTCCTCCTAAACCACTTGGCAGATTTTCACCACACTTTACATGATCAATCATTGGGTGCCCCACTTTCAAAGTTGTTAAAATCGTTACGGTCCGCTGCATATGTAGGTCATCAGGGCCCAGAGGTTTTATATTTGGTATGTCACATCCTATAGAGGTCCTCTACAAAGATTGTTCAAATTATGTCCCTGGGGTCAAAACTGGCCACGCCCCGTGGGTCATATGGTTTATATAGAATATATAGCAAAATGACTTTAATAATCTTCTCCTCTGAAACCACAAGGCCCAGAGGTTTTATGTTTGGTATGTAACATCCTATAGTGGTCCTCTACAAAGATTGTTCAAATTATGCCGCTGGGGTTAAAACTGGCCACGCACCTGGGGTCACATGGTTTATATAGAATCTGTAGCAAAATGACTTTAAAAATCTTCTCCTTTGAAACAGCAAGACCCAGAGGTTTTATATTTGGTATATAACATCCTTAAGTGGTCCTTTTCAAATTTTGTTCAAATTATGCCCCAGGGGTCAAAACGGGCCACGCCCCGGGGTCACATGGTTTATATAGTCTTAAATAGCAAAATGTCTTTAAAAATCTTCTTCTCTGAAACCGCAAAACCCAGAGGTTTCATATTTGGTATGTAACATCGTATAGTGGTCCTCTACAAATATTGTTCAAATTATGACCCTTGGGTCATAACTGGTCACGCCCCGCGGGTCACATGGTTTATATAGACTTAATTAGCAAAATGACTTTAAAAATATTCTCCTCTGAAACGGCAAGGCCAACAGCTTTGCTATATGTAGTATGTAACATTGCATAGTGGTCCTCTCCAAAGATTGTTCCAATTATGCCCCTGGGGTCAAATCTGGCCACACCCCGAGGGGTCTCATGGTTTATATAGACTTAAATAGCAAAATGACTTTAAAAATCTCCTCTGAAACCGAAATGCCTAGAGGTTTGTTCAAGATGGTTCAAATTATGCCCCTGGGATAAAAATAATCCACACCTCGGGGATGCAAACTCCAATTGGGTTACAATGTCTCAGGTGAGCGTCATAGGGCGTTCAGGGCCCTGATGTTCTATTTTTAGTAACGGTGACCTTGACCACCCCCACCCCATATGCAATCCCAAGCGAGGTCTCGATATAAGATATCTGTGTATGAAGTTTCATTAAAATATCTCGATGCGTTCTCAAGTTATTGAGCGGAAGCCGTTTGTCTATTTTTAGCAACGGTGACCTTGACCTTTGACCTGTTGAACTCAAAATCAATAGGCATCTTTCTTTCCTCCCAAGTAACTTTTTTTGTCATTCCAATTTTATTTCTTTTCAAACCACAATATACATATTACATCAAATCAGTTTACAGTACAAAGTGTGTTTTACAAAGAAATTTTTTATCTATACAACATAAAGAAAAAAAAGAAAAAATGTCTTTGAATAATATGCCCTTGTAGAGAAGAAAAGTTTTTGCTAAGTTTAACATGGATGGGTTCGTAAAAAGGAATCGAATGAAATAAAATGAGTCCAGCGTTACAGGAAATGTTCATACTTATTTTGTACGTGTGAAATTGTTTCTTCTAATTGTATTCGTTTTCTGAGGACATTTTTAAACATATTTATGTGCAAACAAAATTATAAAGTTAATGCAGTATGAATTCATTTTAGTAACAGTTTGAATTATATTACAAAATTATATGTTAGCATAATTCAAATCTAGCGTGTCTCCCAGGCCCAACATGTCCTGTATAAATGTTTGAAGGCATGTCCAAAATATGTGTACGTATAAAACATTCCCAAAACATGTGGATATTTGAATCAGGATACATTGAACAAAAATCGCACAAACTTGAAGACTTTATTTTGCATTTATGCAAAGGTGTTGTTCGGAATAATTTGCATTAAATATTTGTATTGAAAGCTTCTCAAGTTACTATCAATAGATAATTTTAAAGGTTGAGTGAAAATTAATTTTGAATTAATTTCTTCCAAATTTAGTAATAATTTCCATTTATTTATTTGTTTAAAATCTTTTGGTTTTTCTTTTAATACTAGTTTTCCATATACTAATTTACATAATTTGGTTGATTCTGTGCTGTTGGTGAACATGTATTCTGGAGCGGAATACTCGATGTGGCTATGCTGTAATAATTGTTTCCATTCAATAGGAATGCTGTTTATCAAAGCGTTATATTTCAAAAAATCTTCTTTGTTTAAATTATAAAGGTAAACGATTTCTGGAAAAGTGTAAAATTGTTTGGTTCTGAAATTGAATATATGTTCTAACATTTGTATTCCCTTTTCAAACCATGTTTTAAAAAATAGCGTTTTGTTATGATGCTTTATAAATGTATTATTCCAAATAAGTTGTTTTGGATTGGCATATGGTCATCATTACAGGACGCGTAAAGCCATCCGTGAATAACATTTTTCAGAAACTCAGATTTTATATTTGTGGGTTTAACGTCAGTGGGTTTTAAATTTGATGTAAATAGTAATTCACCACCGAATTTGTCTAACATGTTGGTGTAGATTTGTATCAATTTAGATTCTGTTTGGAAAATAAAGCGTTTAACCTAACTTGCTTTGAGTGATTCAATGAAAAGGTCAATACCAAGCATTTTGAGACCACCCTCTGAGTATTCTTGAATAATTCGTTTTCTTCCAACCTTGTCGGGTTTTTCATCCCAGAGAAATTTAAAACTTATCGATTAAATTTGTTTAATGATGTTCTCGGGTGGATTCGGGAGAATAGTTAGAGGGTAAACTTGTTTTGGAAATTCAAAACATTTTAAAACTGTAATTTTTCCCACCGGTGATAATTTCCATCGTTTCCATGTATTTAAACAACTTTCAAATTCGTTTATTTTAATTGGTATGGCAAGTTCGATTATTTCCTCAGATTTATTACTGAAGTTGATTCCCAGAGCTGTGGCATGTTGGGAGTTCCAAATGAACTTCTTATATTTACAGTATTGAATTTGACTTGATTTTAATGAACCCAATTTTAAAATTTTGCATTTGCTTTTGTTGAGTGTTAAACCCGATATTGATGCAAAGTTTTCGAATACATTTATTAAAGTTTCAAATGATTTTTGTGTGCCATCTAACATAAAGGCTGCATCATCAGCGAACATTGATTGTTTAACGTGAACACTATGTATATTTATTCCTGTAATATTTTGACTTAAATCTATTTCTGTAGACAAAAGTTCTATGCATATTATGAATAGGTAAGGAGATAATGGACAGCCTTGTCTGACACCTTTTTGTATGTTGAAAAATTCTGAAAACTGGCCATTATTTGTTACACATGACATTGCATTACGATAAAAAAGCTTTACCAAATTTATTGTGTGTTGACTAAACTGAAAGGTGTCGAGGCATTTAAACATAAAATCATGATCAATGTTGTCAAAAGCCTTGTTCAAGTCAGAAAAGAATATAAGACCAGGTTCATTGGTATCATTTGCCTTTCAATTATTTCTTGTAAAATTCTAACGTTTTCTCCAATATATCTCCCTTTTATAAATCCAGTCTGGTTTGTACTAATAATAGTGTCTAAAAGTGGTTTAATCCGATTAGCTATTGCTTTAGACGCAATTTTATAATCAACATTTAAAAGTGAAATAGGTCTCCAGTTATCAATCAACAAAGTATATTTTCCAGATTTCGGTATTAAAGTAATACAGATTTGTTTTTGCAGGTCTGTTAAGTTATTGTTGTCAAGCGAATAGTTGAGCAACGACACTTCATATTGTTTGATTTCGTTCCAGAAATATTTTAGAAAAATCTGCAGATATACCATCTGAACCAGGGCTTTTATTGTTTTTAATTTCCTTTAAGGCGTTAGCACATTCGTATTCTGATAAGTACCTATTTTCATTTTCAGTTTGCTGCAAATTAATTTTATTATGTATGTTATTGAAAACATGGTTTTTCTCATCATTAATTGTATTTTTTATTTTCTTATAAAAATTTTCAAAGAATGATTTAACATTTGTTAATATTGACAAAAAGTATCTTAAATGATCGTAGCTCAAAGCATTCTCTAGATATCATGCGGAAACTAAATGGTCTACGGACAGGCCGACCATCCGACCAACCGACCGACCAACCGACGGACAGGTGCAAAGCAATATACCCCCACTTCTACGAAGGGGGGCATAATTAGATGACTATTTAAAAAGATAGCAGAGTTCATATGAGAAACATTTTTATGAACCACCATCAATCAATGATGTGTGTGTGGGGGTTATATAGTGTTTACCCTGTCCGTGGGTACGTACGTATGTATGTTTGTACGTGTGTACGAATGTGCTTGTGTACATAATTATACCCCCACAAACGAAGTTTAAGGGGGTATATAGGAGTGAGCTTGTCAGTCCATCAGTCTGTTGGTTTTCATGGTTTTTGGATGATAACTCAAGAAAAGCTTGACATATTCAAATAATGTTTGGTATACATGTGTAGTATTAGCCGGGCCGGCTAACTCAGTTGGTAGAGCGCTGGACTGCAAATCCGAGGATCGCGGGTTCGATTCCCAGCCCGGCCACATAACTTGTGTGGGGATTGGTCATGAAATTATTTCTACGGCCATTCTACCCCTACCTGTGATTCAAGTAGGGCAGTTGTCAGTTACTGGCATAAGTATGTGCACTTAGTACTGGTAAACCAGCTTACCCAGGAAAAGTGTGAGTAGGTTAACTGACCGCCGTTATATGACTGAAATACCGTTCAATAAAGCGAAAAATCCAAACAAACAAACAAACATGTGTAGTATCATAAACTAAGGTCAGGTTCTACTTTGGTTACAAACCACTAAATTTTCAAAGAGTTATGGCCCCTTTTTGACTGAAAGGCCTGGTTTAAGAAATGTCTGGCCTCTCCATGGGGCATTCCACTCTGTGTATTAGTCCACCATCAATCTCTTATCATTATCTGCAATCTTTTCTCTCAGCTGACTGAGCAATGGCTGAGTGCACTGTTTCGGGGGGGGGGGGCAGGGGTGGCGAAATCTCAAAAAAACTAATTATGAAATTTAACTTGTCCGTTGATGAAATCCACGTGTCCGTATATATATATATATATATATATATATATATATATATATATATATATATATATATATATATATATATATATACAGATCCATATAAACGATGTACTTTATATAGAAATACTAACAGTAGCAGCAGCAGTAATAGTAGTAGTAGTAGTAGTAATGGTGGTGGTGGTGATGGTGGTGGTGGTGGTAGTAGTAGTAGTATAAGTAATAGTAGTCGAAGTAGTAGTGGTATAAGTAGTAGTAGTAATAGTAGTACTATACCTAACACCACCCTCTCTACTACTCATCTGACTACTACTTACGCTACCACAACCATAACTTCTATTCCTCTGGGTATTGCTATCACTCGCAACACCATTACTGCTACTCATC